>CM034358.1:78961214-79202614 GCA_019925275.1 Mytilus edulis | reverse complement strand
TATAATGGTACCATATCAAAAGATATTTGGTTTCCAGCAATAACTTGAGTATAATTGTTCCAGATTATTTGTAAGAGGGGAATACAGAAATAATATTTCACTATGAGCAAACTGTTTGGGTCAATTTCCTCAAAATAAGCTATCAAAATCATGACTAATGCATTATTGGCTTGCAAGATAATAATTTAACCTCATATGAATCTGTATTCCTGCGACTTTTAATATGACCTTGAGTATATAGTACAAAATTATAATTAAGTTTCAATTATTTTATGTTTATGACCAATACTTAGCAATTTATGAAAAACACAAAGTCAAGTCATTTCAACTTCTTTGTTTATTCTGAACCGATCCCACAAGTCTTGTTTAATTACAAGAGTATATATAGTACTGTTTATGTTTAATCCTGTCCCATTTTCCATGATAGAAACTAAGGTTTGTGTAGAATGATTCAAATTTTAATAATCCATTTAACCAATCAACAATCAAACTTACTTCACTGAGGTACATAACAAATGAGCATTCTGAGCCGTCCACACCATAGGCCCCGTAACATGGATCTGACTTCCACATCTGTCTCATCCACTATAACGGAAGAAATATAACTCTAAATGTCAACTTGTTGAAATTCTAGCATAAAAAGACATTTCTCAATTTTTTCTATTTTCTAACATATACAAAGTTTTATGTTTAGTTGGTGAATCTATAATTGCCTCTATTCCATTCAGCCTGCAACTTTCAGCCTAATTCTATTTTCTTAAGGAATCTGTATATGTTGTGGTGTAATTCATTTTTTGTACTTTAATTAGGCCATTATTTTTCTCATTTGAAATGTTTTACATTTGTCATTTCGGGGCCTATTATAGCCGACTATGCCATATGGGCCTTTTCTCGTTTTTGAAAGCTACCTATAGTTGTTAATTTCTGTGTCATGTGGTCTCTTGTGAAGAGTTGTCTTATTGGCAATCATAACACATCTTCTTTTCTATATTCAGGACTACATATATATATAGATATGGTTCAGATGTATTGATTCTGCTTTGGACTTTCGGTCAATATAGTTTTTGAAAGGCCTAACTATATGCAATGCATTCTGTCTGCCACATTGGAATATACTTTTTTGATAAAGCCTTTAAGAATGTTTGGTCTACAGCTTCAAACTTTTGGTTTGTTTAAATTTTTCACTTCAAGTGATGAATCTTTTATGCTTCTGGCCTACAATATATTGTTAGCCAGGTAACTATGAGTTTATTTATAAATAATTTCATACCATGACTTTCCCCTCACAGTTAGGAAAGAGTTGTTTATCTTCAGCGGTTAAGGCACATTCTTCTGTGACACCATTAATCACATCTGAAAAATATATAACACATTATTACATATATATACCTCTAATTCAGCATGCATGTTCAGAACTTTATAAAGTTCTTTAAAATTAATCTTTTTAATGTACAACAGAAGTCAACACTGCATGGACACAATCAAATTCTGTACTGTTTAAATAAAATTGAGAATGGAAATTGGGAATATGTCAAAGAGACAACAATCCTACCAAAAAACATGAAAATAACAATTTTTCACACATTACCAGTTTTTACTGTGTCCATCAGGTGTTGTCCTCAGAAAAATGTAATTTGAGATGACATGAACTCATAAAGGGGTGTATTGTAAGACTATATTTATATTTAAAGTTGGTCATCTCGACAAGATTGATTAAAAATTCTCGCTTGAGCTGGTACCAATGATAATCTGTTTATCGCTATTTTACCTATGAAGACATTGTTAATTTCATTGACAACACATGTGCCCCCTTTAGTTTATAGCGATAATTTTTCCTATCACTTGACTCCCCTGAGAAATGAAATTATCAGTCAGTAAGATCAAAGGAAAATTTTGTAAAATAGTGATAATGTCATTTTAAGCTTAGCATGTACCAACTGTGACCAAGAACAGCTTGCAATAACAACTGTTGATTAAAATAGGTAAGGTTTCAATATCACACTACAGCTCACAAGTAGGCACAAGGTGGGCAAAATTTCTAGCTTGTTCAATTTCTTTTGTTTAATAAAAAGACTTGCAAGTACAATCAATTGAAAAAAGCAGATAAGCATTTGTAATCAATCTTTTTTAAAAAAAATAATAGATTATAGCAAGAGTGGGGACGGGTTGGCTATCCACAGTGGGCCGATGGAAAAAGCAAAATCCACATGGGCTGTTGTGTCATATGAGGTAATTGCTTTTACATGTTTCAGGAGTTTTATTAGGTATGAATACAAGGTAGGTGGACAGATAGTCACAGGACCTGTCAAATTTTATCAACGTTCAGTTTAATTTAAAATTCACATCAAAAAACATTAATCACATAAAGCAAACATACAGAAAAATAAAAAAATTTGATTTGTGATAATGTATTATATGCAAATTAAGCACAAGACCAGCAACCCATATCTATGGTGGTACATTTAATTGAAATGAAAATACATTACACCAATATTAAGAAAAACTTAAAACATATATATGCACAAAGTGTTAGTTATAGACATACATTTTGCAAAAGGCATATTGCAATACTATTATTTAAACTTCAAAATTGAAAGCAAATATAAGCAGCCTTTACTTAACTGTTATAAAAAAGTGCATATATCTTTTAACAATTTTTAAACAGGGTAGGAATGTTTCATAATAGAATTCAGTAAAATTATGATGTTTAAAATTGTTTTGATGCCTCTTTCAATTTATAATATAACAAACAAACAATATAGTTTATATTGTGAATGAAATGCTCCTATCCTATAAATATAAACAAGAATGTTGTATGATCCACAGGCCAAAATGGGACAAAATGATGTAGATATTATCAACTCTAGGTTGCCAAGTGGCCTTCAACAATGAGCAAAAGATAACACAATGCAAGCTTTAAAAAGCACCAACATAACAAAATGTTAAACAATTCAAACGAGAACAATATACGATCAAAAAATTTTCAATTTTTGCGGTCGTATAAAAACAAACGCTGGATTTTTTACATAACAACCAACATGATACAGAAAAACAACCACTGAGTTAATTTCAGTTAAAGATTAAGGTTCCTCAAGCATTGGGACAGGCAAATACAAATATTATTTTATAATATTCACATTGATAATTATAAAGCCATAAAAAAAAGCATTTAAGATAGTAATGATGAAATAACACAAAATTTTGAGTTTGATGCATTTATGTTCCGTTGCAAAGAAATAATATAAAGCACAAGCTTGGAAAATAAAAGTGTTGAGTAACATTCATGCTCTGTTTCAATAAGACAAAATGTAACAATTATTTTGGCTAAAATCTTACAAGTACCTCTTATTACTTTAATTAAAAAACATCACAGTAAATAAAGTCTTCAAGCCTTCACCTATATAAGCCTTTATTCTGAATATGCATTGATGTCAGACAATGTCAGAAAAATTCTAAACAATTTGTGCCATAAAACTTTTCATGACAACTGCTTGTTAAGTCGGTAGGTAGGCAACATCAAAGAATTTAATTGATTTATTTATGAGGTAATTTATGAACATGGAACACCTTTTGAGAGCAGCAGGATTATAACTGGTCCAAAATCTTTCTCTGAGTGAATTAGTACAAAGTAGGGTTCATATTCATATCACATTAACATAATCTCAGCCTTAACATAAATTTAGAGCTTGCCACAAACTGTTAAGCAGTCATCAGTCTCATCTCACATTCTTGTTAATTAACCATACACCAGCAAGCGTGAATTAAAATCATATGTGTATGTTCTCCATTCATTCAACATAGGCTATTGTTAGTAACCTTGTTTCTCTTGAGTGTTATGAAGATTGAAATTGATTTAAAACCAACATAAAACATAACAAAAAACTTTGTAAATTGTCTCTATAGTAAAGAAAGCAAAGTCCAAAATATGTAACAAGTGAGCATTACCAAATCCTAAGGCAAGCCTAATTCTGCCAAAAAGCCAGCTACCTATTCCCTCTGAAAACATCAATTCACAATCATTTATATATATTTATATGCTACTTTCTATTCAAGTTTTTTTCAACTCATGCATATACTTTTTAAATGCACACAAAGAATATTTTAGCAAATAAAATAAAAGAACAGGATTAACAGTGCACTATACATGTACATGCTATATCACACATAAAATAGTTATGAGGGAACATGTGATCAAAATTCCAAAAGAAATGAAATAAGTTTATTGTGAAATAAATGCTCTATCCTATAATATAAACAGAATGTTGAGACCAAGCAAAATTGCAGAAGATTAATTATCAATTCTAGGTTGCGTGTAGTGCCTACATCGAGCAAAAAAACACAATTTCAAGCTTTCAAAAGCATATATTTATAAAGCTTAGAAAATACAATATGAGAACCCCAAAATTTCAAAAAATTTTAATTTTGCGATCGATACAAACAACGCCAGATTTTTAAATTGGTTCACCAACCATACATGATATCAACCCATAATTTTATAAAGCATAATTTTCCTCAAATGAACAGGCAAATCAAATGATTATTTTATAATATTCAATTTAATTATAAAGCCATAAATAAATGCTCATTTCTTATATGTTTAGTAATAACAAATTTTGAGATTTGATTACATTAGTTACAAAAAAAATAAAACACAGCTTGGAAATTATAAAGTGTTGTACATTCATGCTCTGTTTCAATGACAAATGTACAATTCATTTTGGCTAAAACTACAAAGTACCTCATATTGCTTTAATTAATAAAATCACATAAATAAAGTCTTAAGCCTTCACTTATATGCATTATTCTGAATATGCATATGAATTCAATAAAATTCAGAAAAATTAAACAATTTGTGCTCTATAATACTATTCATAAACGATAAAGTACAAAAAAATCATTTAAAAGTCGTTTATGGTAGAAATCTAAGAAATTTATTGTTTATGTCACTCAGAGGTAATTTTAGACATGGATCATCTTTAAGCACAAGATTAACTGGTATTTTAAAATCTTTTCTGAAAATAGTCTTAATGCAAGTTTTCTCTCTGGTATTTTCTGTTCTATCCAATCATTAATCATATCTCAGCTAAGCAGAATTTTAGAGCTCAAAACTTTAAGCAGTCTCATCCTATTTACATCATGTAATTACCATGGCGGCCGTAATAATTAGAAAATTGAGTCTGAAATACAACATTTTAACAAGATTGTTGAATAAGTCTTTTAATGCTTAAATGGATTAAATTGATTTAAAACCAACTATAAAATATACATAAAAACTTTAAATTTGTCTCTATAGTATACAAGAAAGTAAAAAAGTATAAAATTGAGATCAAATCCAAAGACGACTTAAAAATCACAAAAAACCAGTATCCTAATCCTTCGAAAATCTAATTCACAATCATTAGTATATTATATTGTTTTCTATTCAGTTTTTTCATATCATATATTTTAAATGCAACAAGAGATTATTAGCAAATCAAAATAAAAAAACAGGTTAATCCATCACTATACATTGATCAGCTGGGGAATACACCTAACTAGTTTATTGACGATAATGCTTAATTCCACTTAAAAGGAATTAAGTACGTGGATATATATTTATTCAGGAGTAATTACATTTTAAATGATTTTGTTTAGTATTAGGACAATTAAAATAAAAATCTTAAATAATTCATATTTATGCTTTATACAAATTTGGGAAAAAATTTTAAATAAGATCCGATATATACGCACCACACAACGCCGTGAGAAACATATTTTCCCAAACCCATACCCAAAGGTGGAAGTAGTGGGAGTTTTTTTTTTTTTTTTTTTTAAAAAAAAAAACTGATGTACAGATTGTTTCATGCCTATTTATTAAAAAAAAAATTTTACAAAACAATTTCAAATCGACAATAAAAGATTTTGAGGCACTTTTTTTCTGGGTAGGTAGTGTTTGGGCAAACAAACCTATTATTTATTATGGCCCAAGTATCACAATCCTTCAGCCAAAAAAATAATACAGTGTAATCTGCCTAATGGGACACCTGAGTATTCCAACATTCTGCTTTAACGACAAATTTTTATGGTGCTAAATTATACCTATCCTTTCAGAACAAACCTAGTTTTCCGACACCCTGTTAAATCCAACATTTTTTTCTGGTCCCCCAGTATGTCAGATTAAACAAGTTACACTGTAAATGTGTTTCCACTAACCCTACCACATTACCTTAATGTTTAGTGCCTAATAGGCATAGGGGGCAAAACAAATTAACTTTGACAAAACCCTTCATTAAATTACAATTACAAAGCATTTATCAAAGTAAAGCATTAAACTACAATTACTTTTGCAAAAGAAATTCATTATTGTAAATGTTATTACTGCCTACCCAAACACATTGTATGCAATTTTGAAACAAGCATTGTTAAAGTCAGACTGATTCCCTAGTAGTAATTACCACCTAAATAATAAAATGATATTGCATCACATACCTACAAACATCATTTTGTTTCAGCACGCTAGCAGAAAACACATGTATTCTTTTGTTTTTGCCTTATTATAATATATATATATAAGGTAATAATTTTAATGTGGCAACACTAGCATGCAGAACCTTAACTTATATTTCCTTCATACTAAAACCTTGTAATTACCTTCTGCATTAATGATGCCTTTAGCTGGATTGACATTATTATTTAGATGTTGTGATGAATTAGATGACAAGCCAAACAATCCCCCCAATTTGGTGATGTTAACTTTAGCTTCTAGATGATCTATTCTGTCCTAACATGCTTTCCAGTAATACAGCTATAGTCTTCTTCAGATCTGTAAAATTAATACATCAACTATTGTATTTGTATTTGTGTTGTATGTTTCTTCAGTAAACTTCTACAGATCTTCAAAATTATGTATCATTAAAATTTTCTTCAGACCTGTAAAATTGCATTATTAAATTCAATATCTTTCGCTATTTGCTTTGTGGGCACACTTTGAGGAAACCTGTAGGTACCATCTCTAGACAGGCATTAGAATGGAACCCTAAGACATCGAAAACCGGAAGACCATTTCACAGCTGGAGAAGATCAAGACACAAAGAGCTGGAGGAAATTGGATATACCTGGAGCGAAGCAAAAAGGATAGCCCAATAGAGTAAGATGGAAAGCGACTGTAAACAGCTCTATGTTCCACAAGAAACGAAGAGGATTAAGTCAAGTAAGTCAATCTCTAATTCTAAACCTCAGTGCAGAAATGCAGTTAGTGTGGTGTCAAAGATTGCTTACAGAAAATACTTGATTAAAATGTATTTTAGATAGAACATGCAGAACAAGTGTATAATTTTCTTCTTCAGTTTCATACACCAGTTTATTTCTTATTTAACAACCATAATATTCAGATTTTACAGGGGTAAATTAAACAGGATGTTTTTCCCATAATATTATATTTAACATTTTCAATAACATCTTTAGACACAAACTCAAATAACAGTAAAAACTTGTTAAAAATCAGAAACCATGAGAACTTTTAAAAGTTATTCAGTCAAGTATGTAATCAAATTGTTCATTTAAAATATTTTCACTACTAAACAAAATTCAAAACTACTATACAGAAATCTTGTAAATAAAAAGGTTATTAACTATACGCTAATAGAATTACATTTGTTACTTAGCCATACAAAACATCTACATAATGAACTTTAAACATTCACATAAAATAAAACTGATCATGTTTAGATTTGAACTTATCATTTAAGTATGCTTATATTTTCATGATTTTATTCAGAACTTCTAAATTTTTCTATAATCAATTTGAGTTGAATAAATCTTTAACAGATTTGGTAGTCTGCTGTTCTTTTTTCATTTATTTGACATTTTGTTAGGGTTCATAGTTTATCATATGTTTCATTGGCAATTGTACAACAAAACCTTATTAAATTGCTAGTGGTTGTTTATGATTATTGTCTATCATAATTGTTTTAAATAATGACATAAGCTTCAATCTAATATTTGGTGATATTCAGATAACTAAGTTGCTTAACAATACTGCGGATTCATTATACTTCGTTGTATACCAATTTTCGTGGGTTTCATGGGTACAGATGAACCACGAATTCAAATGTTCAACGAATGTCATATTTTTGATAGGCTTTGTATACGGATATTGGCTAAACTACGAAATCAAGTATGCACGAATATGCAAGTTTTTTAAGCAATCCACGAAAATTGATACCCACAAAAATAAATGAATCCACAGTATTCTATTTTGCTTTGCTAATTGTTGAATAGTTGTCTCATTGGCAATCACAATACATTTCTCTATGATTTAAGTTAAGGTTTTACTCATTGCTGAAGGCAGTACAATAACCTTTCGATTTTTAACATCCTCATCCTTTGGTCTCAGTGGATAGTGTGGATTCTAGTGGATACCAACTTTCATGGATTGCGGGAAATTTGTATTTTTGTAGTTTTGTTGGAGTCTACTGCATACAAGCCTTTATTTTTTTTCTTTGTTGAACATTTAAATTCTTGGCCCAGGATTAACCACCAAATCCATGAAAATTGGTTTCCCAGAAAATGCTAGAAATTAAAAAAAAATTGACAGTATTTGTCATATTGGAAATCAAACCACATCTATTAATTTTCAAAGCATAAGTTAACAAACCATAAGCTGTA
Organism: Mytilus edulis; assembly: GCA_019925275.1. Taxonomy (NCBI): domain Eukaryota; kingdom Metazoa; phylum Mollusca; class Bivalvia; order Mytilida; family Mytilidae; genus Mytilus; species Mytilus edulis. The sequence goes on along the minus strand of CM034358.1, from coordinate 79,193,968 downwards.
AATCTGCCAGCATACGGACCATCTACAATGTCAGAGTTCTCCCTGGCGAGTGCTCGCACATAATTCTCACTTAGTCGAATGATTTCAGCCTAAAAATAAACAACAATAACTATTCAGTATACTGGTAATTTAAAATCATTCATAACTTTCTTAGACTTTTGGCAATGAACATGATGTAGAGATATACACAAATATTGTAAAGAAAATTTGGTTTTGATTAAAGACTACAGGGTATAAAATAACATGAAAAACATGACAGGTACCAAATGTGGAGCGTGATCTGCCTTCCAGAGCACCTGATATCAACCCCTGTTGTGTTGGGTTTGTGTTTTTCTTTTGTATTCTATGTTTAGGTTTCTGTCCTTCTGTTTATCTTTTCATTATTTTTTTTTGGTTATTTGATATGGCATTGTAAGTTGTTTTTTTGCATTATGAGATATCCCTTTAATATCTTTCGCCTCTCTTTTAACATGTTTAAAGAGTAAACAATTACTTTAAGAGATCAAAGCCATTATTGGATTATTGTTTATAGTGGCAAATATTTCATGCTTTTCAAAGGACAATTATTGGATGTGATATCACTCTAAATAGCAACCCTGTATCATGTAAATTGTAACCTATATGTGTAATATATAAGGCCACATTTAAAAGAATGTCTGTTTCCCCTCCCCCAGGTCTACCCTTTGTAAACAGATCAGGAAGGCAGGTTCTTTTTTTTTTTTCTTTTTTTTTACTGGATGTGATTGTCATAGCATGGTCACATGAATGGTTTGACTTGTCCAGTCCAGGCCACTTATCAGTTGTTTGTGCTCAATTTGAGTGTATTTATTTAGGTTATCAATCCTTCTGCTTTCAAGCACTTTCCAAAAATGGAAACAAATTATTTTCAGGAAAAAAATAATTTCGATTTTTTTGTGGAAAATAATTTTTTGACCAGGAGGCTTATTTTTGACCCGGGTGGGGGGAGGGGAAACAAACATATTTTTAATTTTGGCCTAAGGACATATAATTCAGTGTCAATCAATCACCATAAACAGCTTTCAATATAAAAATTCCCTAACATAAGCAATTTTAAACTGTATAAACATGTTTGTACTCTGAGTTAATTATCCTGTGTGTATTTGATCCCAATAAACAAGATAAATATTTTACTGCAATACCGTAACAGATGGTAGGAATTTTATAACAGATTCATTAGAGTGCTATATAGCTTTAAACTGTTCATAGCAGATCTTTGTTAATACATAAATACATTGTACCTTTCCATAAACCATCATAAGATATATATATATATTAATAAATAATTCACTTAAATATTCCAAATTGTGAAGAGAGTTTTGGTGTGATTGTCTTCTTTTATAGCATGTTGTTGGTATGCTTCATTTTCACATTCGATTTAACTGTTTAGAATTGAGAGCTGTATAGGGTATCATTTAAAATTTATAAATCAGCAATTAAATACATTCAAAACTTCTTATCTATCGTAAAAGTAATTTGGTCTCCATTAAGAGTTATCTCATTGGGAATTATACCACATCTTTTATTCTTATTTTAATCTTTTGGTCTAAAGCATTGGTTCAGTGAAATAGGTTCAATAAACCAAAATCAATTTAAACTTGGTAAACCAACTTGTTTCATTTTGCATCAATTTAATTAGCTGATAATTTTTATAACAACTGAATGTTAATGTTAAGGCTCGCGGGAATAAGATTTACATTACAAATTTTATTAATTACCTTAAGTAGTTGTTACTTTATCATATGGTACAGAAATCATTCCAAAAAATTAATTCGTGTTGACCCCAGGTGACTTTTAAAATGTCGATTTCAATGAAAAAGCTCTAAATTATCTCCCTTTGGTGCAAAAATGCTATTTTTTGGCATTAAAATTGAAATATCTTTTTTAACTCATCGGTGACCTATATTTTTTATTGTTGTTTTCGAATAAGCTGTACATAAGGATAAGATAAAGTTCATTTAAAGAAAAATATAGCGAAATCCTATATTAAATAAAAAAAATCATTTAGACCCGTAAGCCCCCTTAACACCACTTTCAGATGGGAATCAGTGGCTAATTTGTCTAGTCTTTCAACCCTGAGGTTGTGAGTTAGAACCTTGTGGCTTTACATCCTATTTCAATTCACTAAGATGGTTAGTTTTCCTGCCAAAGGACAATGGTTAATTCACTGACCACCATGGTATATACACTGTATATATAGCCAAAAGTCTTGATAAAAATGAGATTAAAACACCAAGAATCAATCTGTCCGTCTCCACTTTCTGACAGCACTATATATCATAGCCTCCAATTTTATTGATGGAATAAGATAGAGGCCTGAGAGAGAAGCAACAACCTCTGACAGGAATACTTGCCATCCTAGCCAATTTAAAGCTTTTTATTAAAATGGTTTGCAAATGCATGTGTATCGATACCATTTATAAGTAAAGAAACTGTAACTTAGAGCCGATAGAGGGCAGGTGGTCTTCAGATGCAGATTTCGACGGCACACCAAGTGCATTTCCTTCCTAAAAATAATATATTTAGTAAAACTAATTAAATCACAGACAAATTTGTGTCAAAATAGAGTTTATTAATTTTAATTCCCAGGAGCTCCCCCACCTCCTTACATCAAATCCTAAGCTTGGGTTAGTCATTAAGACATTATAAATCACATACCTTAAGTAAATCACTTTCTCTAGACTGGTTGATAGTTGTAACTCTGTATAGGGATAAACACCAGAATAAGAACAGGAAACAGGCTGTCACTAACAGCTGGCGACTATTTGGAGCTCGGCCACAAAGTCTCCATATCGTTATAGCCATAATTCTTTTACCAACTTTCGTACCATGATTTCTGCAAATAGAAAAGAAACATCATTCGAAAAAATATTTTTAGAACAAAGTCCATAACAATATTAACCATACTCTTATAAAAGAATAAAACTAGAGGCTCTAAAGAGCCTGTGTCGCTCACCTTGGTCTATGTGAATATTAAACAATGGACACAGATGGATTCATGACAAAATTGTGTTTTGGAGATGGTGATGTGTTTGTAGATCTTACTTTACTAAACATTCTTGCTGCTTACAATTATCTTTATCTATAACAGTACTTTCTGTGGAAAATGTTAATGAAAATCTTCAAATTTTAAGAAAATTGTTAAAAATTGACTATGAAGGGCAGTAACTCCTTAGGGGGTCAATTGACTATTTTGGTCATCATACTGACTTATTTTTAGTTCTTACTTAGATGTACATTATTGCTGTTTACAGTTTATCTCTATCTATAATAATATTCAAGATAATAACAAAAAAACAGCAAAATTTCCTCAAAATTACCAATTCAGGGCAGTAACCTAACAACCGATTATCCGATTCATCTGAAAATTCCAGGGCAGATAGATCGTGACCTGATCAACAATTTTACTTCCTGTCAGATTTGCTCTTAATGCTTTGGTTTTTGAGTTAGAAGACATAAACTGCATTTTACCCCCATGTTCTATTTTTAGCCATGGTGGCCATCTTGGTTTGTTGGCCGAGTTACCGGACACATTTTTTTAACTAGATACCCCAATGATGATTATGGCTAAGTTTGGTTAAATTTGGCCAAGTAGTTTCAGAGGAGAAGATTTTTCTATTACTAAGATTACTAAGATTTACGAAAAATGGTTAAAAATTGACTATAAAGGGCAATAACTCCTAAAGTGGTCAACTGACCATTTTGGTCATGTTGACTTATTTGTAGATCTTACTTTGCTGAACATTATTGCTGTTTACAGTTTATCTCTATCTATAATAATATTCAAGATAATAACCAAAAACAGCAAAATTTCCTTAAAATTACCATTTCAGGGGCAGCAACCCAACAACGAAATGTCCGATTCATCTGAAAATTTCAGAGCAGATAGATCTTGACCTGATGAACAATATTACCCCAGTCAGATTTGCTCTAAATGCTTTGGTTTTTGAGTTATAAGCCAAAAACTGCATTTTACCCCTGTGTTCTATTTTTAGCCATGGCGGCCATCTTGGTGGTTGGCCGGGTCACCGGACACATTTTTTAAACTAGATACCCCAATGATGATTGTGGCCAAGTTTGGTTAAATTTGGCCCAATAGTTTCAGGAGAAGATTTTTGTAAAAGTTAACGCAGGACAACGACGGACGACGACGACGACGGACGACGACAGACGCCAAGTGATGAGAAAAGCTCACATGGCCTTTCGGCCAGGTGAGCTAAAAAAAGAATAGAGTATTCTAGATAATAGTTGGGTGCTAATCATGATATATAATTAAAGAATAGAAAGAAATGGATACAAAAATTTAAGTATACAGAAGTATTGAAGGACATTCCATCCAGACCAAGCTAATACTTACATGTTACGTGGGTTTTCCTTGCATCATTTTCCCGAATAATTTCAATTACCAACACATGCATTTACCTTCCTTATAAGGAAGTAAATTAACTGACAATAACTTTTCTTTATACTGTGTAAATTTTCACATTATTTTCAGAAAACCATTTCCTGACTTCTGTATATTTGTACAAACCACCAAATTGTTTACTTTGTTTTATTTATAAAGTTATATAAACACATTATATGTCACCATGAACTTTAAATCAATTTTTTAAAGTTTTTTTGATTGAATTATAACACAACAATGTAAATTTGTAATATATATACAGCATTGAATGTAATGTCATATCTTTTTGTAAATGAGGAAGACCTGTGATTTAAAATTACATATCTTCTAAAAAAAATATACATATAACATCTACATGTATGATGTAGAAAGGGATAAAAGGAATAACCCAAAAAATGCCAGTCTTCATGATTAACTTTTGTAGCCACAGTTGAGGCCTCACTCTTTTTCTAGACCCTATCAGCATGCAGTTATTTGAAAGAAAACAAAATACTTTTCTATGCAAAAAATAAATTTTAACCATTGTTAACAACTAAAAAAACTTTTTACATCTTGAAAAGATAATAAATCCAGCAAAAATGGATTAAATTAATTCAATTCAATAAATCAACATGATTTCACTAGATATAACCATGATAACAAGAGGTGGTATGAGTGCAAATGAGACAACTCTCTATCCAAGTCATAATTTTTAAAAGGAAACCATTATAGGTTAAAGTATTGTCTTCAACACCAAAAAACTGGGCTCACACCAAACAGCAAGCTTTAAATAAAAGGGCCCCAAAAATGACTAGTGTAAAACTATCTTTACACTATGTCCCTCTGTCCTTAAATCCTAAGCTAGAACATATATGTGTATACACGGACAGGTTAAATTATTATACTAAAATAAGCTAAGCCTACCTTCAATAATAGTTAAATATATTACATGTATATATATATATAGAATTAAAGATCGTAATTGAATGAAGAATTGATTACTTACTTAGCCATTCCAATTAAATGTAAAATGATATTTTACAAATATAACTGGTGCTTGTTACTCAAACAATATGGTTGATATAATTATAACTTTATGTGTTATCCAATATGGTCAAAAAGCTTTGACAATGTCATTCAATGTCATTTGTCATTAACTTAAATATTTATGAACAAAATTTAATTGCTGATATTTATCTAAAATTGCATAGCACAGCAACTGAGTGCAGGATGATGTCTAAAGGCAATGTCAACTACATGTACATGTTAATGTACTAAATTTAAGTGAGTTTATGCTAATTTCCATTTTTAACTTATTGATCATCATACATTGTATGTCATTGGTTTTGATTTTTTTTTAATATCCAGTGGCAAATATTTCATGCATATTCAATCAGATTATAAATTAATCCACTGAAAAGTTGGATGATGGGCATCACACTTGATGTGCTGTTTCTGAAAGAGGATATATACACATTGCATGTATATGAACAACATATAAACATTCTTCAAGTGTCTGTTCCAAGTCAGGACTCTGTATTTCAGTGATTGTTGTTGGTTCATGTCTGTTATATTTGTTTTTCGGTATAGTTTTGTTACAACCTATGTGTAGGCGATTAGTTTTCTCAATTGAATTGTTTCATATTTTTTATGACAGGGACCTGTTATAGTAGTGTATACCATATAGGTTTTCATCATTGTAGAAGGCTGTACATTGCTTGCATCCTTCACTTGAACTATTGTGGATATATAGTTGTCTTGTTACCGGTAGGAGTCATACCAGTTCTCCTTATTTTCATATGAATTATGATGACTTCTCAGACAGATGAAAGTACCAGATCATGCAGATCTAGATAAGGTTAATGTAGTGTTGTCTAATGTTTAGTGGCAAAACTTGACGTGGCATAATGTGTAGTGGCATCAAAGTCACTAGTTAGGACATATTGAGAGAAGACAAATACATAACTATCTCTAACATGTCTAAGGACCTTTACTTTATCAAAACACCTCAAACAAAATTTCTATTTAATACTAGTTCTGAAAACAAGACCATCATAAATTTAAACTGTTATTAGATAAAGCAAATTTATAACAATATGATAGGAAAAATTTTACCTGTGAAATGTCCAATGTAATTTATCAATCTACCGATGTTACAAGGAAGACAGTTTTATATATTTAATGATACTGATGCATAGAAATCAATATAAACTCAATCAGCATCAAAGTGCAAATTAATTCCAGGTATTAATTATAAATGATTACAACATTTGTTCACAATAGCAAAATGCACTATATCATTGGAATCAACTTTTTTTTAATTTAAGGCCAAAAAAATATATACATGTATTTATTTGTTTCCTGTAACCAGGCAGAAAAAAAAAACCAGGGTAGGAATATGTATATAGTAACTGTAGGTAGATGTTAAATCATAAAATCGTTTCATCCTTTAATAATTTTCATGTTTTAAAAACATAAAATGAGGAAATGGTGTGGACTTTAATGAAGTGTACTAACAAAAATGACTGGACTTTAAAGGTGAATAGTAAAAAATGTTGATTAAAAGAAATTAAGGATAGGTACATGGATAGCTATGATGGAGACAGGAACTCAATTATTTTGGCCTCATATTTGGAAAAAAAATATATGTACAAAATGTAAGGTCAAATAAAGTAGCATGTGTGGTGCTAGTTACAATTAAAACTAGTTATAAGGGTATGTAGGTACAGACGTAATGAGGGTATTTTTTATTTTATGTTTTTTTTTTATAGTTGTGTAGAAACTGAAAGCCATACTTGTGAAAAAAAAACATTTGAGGCCAAATTAAAGAACCTTAGTGAGCACACTCACATACCCCACGTCCCCACATTGTCATTGGAGAAATTAAATAAGTATAAGAAAAAATATTGAATAATAATTTGCTGTCAATATACATAGTATGTCCTAATTATTATCTACAAAATTTCATGAAACTCTGTTGTGTGTTTTCAGAGGAGTTGAGATGACAAACTGTTGCAGAAGTACATTGAAGCAAATAAGTTCAAAGGGGCATAACTCCTAGAAAAAAAATTGAACTGTAATTTCCTGTTGATATGCACATCTACATAGTATGTCCTTATTATCTACAAAGTTTCATGAAATTCTGTTGTGTGGTTTGAGAGGAGTTGTGATGACAAACTGTTGCAGTAGTACATTAAAGTAAATAAGTTCAAAGGGGCGTAACTCCTAGAAAAAAAATTGAATCGCAATTTCCTGTCGATATGCACAACTACATAGTATGTCCTAATTATCTGAAAAGGTTTCGTGAAATTCTGTTGTGTGGTTTGAGAGGAGTTGCGATGACAAACTGTTGCAGTAATACATTAAAGTAAATAAGTTCAAAGGGGCGTAACTCCTAGAAAAAAAATTGAATCGCAATTTCCCGTCGATATGCACAACTACATAGTATGTCCTTATTATCTGAAAAGGTTTCGTGAAATTCTGTTGTGTGGTTTGAGAGGAGTTGCGATGACAAGAAACAGGACTGACGGACTGACAGACTGACTGACGGACGGGTCAAAAACATTATACCCTCCGCAACTTCGTTGCGTGGGGTACAATTAAGGAAACAGAAAACAGCACATACAAATATATATGACTTACATATTCCCATGGTAAAGTATAAAACCACTCGGACGTTAGATAAATACACGTCATAAATGTAAAACCTCAGGGAAGGAAAGTTTATTTCTATCTGGAGTATAGAAATAAATCCAATTTCACAACAATCAAAGGAACACTGTTACACATTTATTCCTTATATAAATATAAATTATAGAAGATAACATAATTGTACTGATTATTTAGTGTTAGTGTATTTATACATTTAAACTCTTCATACTACATGTACTAATTGATCATATTATTGAAGAACTTTACTAACTGTATCCAATGATTCATTAATTTCATTTAAGCATTTCTATAGATATATATAAAATTGAGAAAGGAAATGGTGAATATGTCAAAGCGACAACCACCCGACCATAGAGCAAACAACAGCCGAAGGCAACCAATGGGTCTTCAATGTAGCGAGAATTCCCGCACCCGTAGGTGTCCTTCAGCTGGCCCCTAAAATATGCATAATAGTACAGTGATAATGGACGTCATACTAAACTCCGAATTATACACAAGAAACTAAAATTTTAAAATCATACAAGACTAACAAAGGCCAGAGGCTCCTGACTTGGGACAGGCGCAAAATTGCGGCGGGGTTAAACATGTTTATGAGATCTCAACCCTCCCCCTATACCTCTAGCCAATGTAGAAAAGTAAAAGAATAACAATACGCACATTAAAATTCAGTTCAAGAGAAGTCCGAGTCTGATGTCAAAAGATGTAACAAAAGAAAATAAATAAAATGACAATAATACATAAATAACAACAGACTACTAGCAGTTAACTGACATGCCAGCTCCAGACCTCAATTAAACTGATTGAAAGATTATGTCTTCATCATATGAATATCAGGTACAATCCCTCCCGTTAGGGGTTTAGTATCATACTATCATAAAATATATGAGAAGAACATAACCCGTGTCATGCCAACAACTGTTTTTTTAGAAATAAATGTGTTTAGTTCCGATGCAAAGACCCTATCAGTGAATCAATGTTAAATCCAAAATATGCAATCTTTAATGACCTGACAACAGTATCGTAACTATATCCCCTTTTAATAAGTCTATTTAAAGGTTTTGTTAGTTTCTGAGGAGAATACTGACATTTTTGTGCTTTATAAAGAATATTTCCATAAAATTTTGGATGTGAAATACCTGAACGTATAAGATGTCTGCATGTTGAGTTATATTTACGAATTATTTCCTTATACCGGTGATAAAATTTAGTAAATGTTTTGACCAGTTTGTGATATCGAAAACCCTGGTGTAATAATTTTTCAGTAATACATAAATTTCTCTCGCTAAAATCTAATACATTGTTACATACACGAGCGAATCGTACAAGTTGAGATATATAAACACCATAAGATGGTGACAAGGGAACGTCACCATCTAAAAATGGATAATTAACAATAGGAAATGAAAAATCATCTCTTTTATCATAAATTTTTGTATTAAGCTTCCCGTTTATGATATAGATATCAAGATCGAGGAAAGGGCAGTGGTCATTGTTATCATTAGCTTTATTTAAAGTAAGTTCTACAGGATAAATTTCTTTAGTATACATACTGAAGTCGTCATTATTTAGAGCCAATATATCATCCAAATATCTAAAAGTATTGTTAAATTTTTGTATCAAATGTTGTTTTGATGGGTCTTTGCTAATTTTAGTCATAAATTGTAACTCATAACAATACAAAAACAGGTCCGCAATAAGTGGTGCACAGTTAGTCCCCATTGGAATTCCAATAACTTGACGATATACGGAATCTCCAAAGCGAACAAAAATGTTATCAAGTAAAAATTCAAGTGCATAAATAGTATCAAAGCATGTCCAATTGACATAGTTCTTTTGTTTATTGCTACTAAAAAATGATCTAAAAGAGTTTGAACATATGTACTCGCATTCCGACTTTTTAAATGCCCAGTTAATTAGGGATGTGAATTTTTTCTTAATAAGAATATGAGGCAAAGTGGTATATAGGGTAGAAAAATCAAAACTTTGAACAGATTCAAAATCACCAATATATGCATGCAATTTATCAAGTACTTCCAACGAGTTTTTGACACTCCAAAAGTAATTAATTCCACTATTTTCAAAGGCCTTATTTGAACAATTTATTATCAGGTTTTTTATTGTACCAAGTGTACTAGTAAGTAAAACAGACAATTTAGTAGTTGAACAATGGCTGGAAGATGAAATAAATCTATATTTGTAAGGTTTTTTTGTGCAGCTTCGGAAGCCAGTACATAGTTGGGACTTTCATTGTGTTTGGTTCTGCTTGTAAAGAAGTAGCTAAAAGTTTATGTTTGTTACAGATGTCGTTTTCTGAAAATGAAGTCAGTTGGAATGTTGGTGAATTCGTGATTTCCTTTTGCAGAACCTCTATATAAAATTTACGTCAAACAATAATGATATTATTAGCAGCTTTATCAGCCGGGACAAAAACAAATTCCTTGGCTAGTTCTGTTAGTTTATTTTTGATACGCGAAATAGGGTTTTTATAGTTTTTGTTGAGGGTAAAATGTTCTTTAAAATGTTGTATTCGAATATCAACTATCTTCATTACTGAATTAATAAAAGAGTCCAAAGATTTTTTGTCAGCTTTTTCCCGTTTTACCCATTTCAAACAGTAGGCGCGGAGTGAGTCGTTGATGATATTACGACACTCATTCCAGTTAATAGTTGACGGGGGACGATATTTAGGTCCTTTACTGAGGAATGATTTTAACTCTCGGTCGCGAACGATGTTAAGGTCTCCTGTTATAACATGGGAAATTGGTCCATAGGTGTATTCTGAATTACTGCAATTACACGACATAGGTGTATTTTCAGTGATATTTACATCTTTACACAATTGGCTATAATTAAACACATATTTTCGGGTAGATTTCTTGTAAATATAACAAATGAGAGGGAGTTCAGTATTATCAAAATATCCAGGAATTTGGTCTTTAACAGAATGGTCGTTAAAAATACCGGCAATATTTACAAAATCAAAACCTTTATATGCCAACTTGTGACTGAAAAGTGTATACAATTTTAAAGAAAGGTAAATTTTTTATGTATTCGTGATTTAAGGAGGCTCACGGGTACAAAAATTATGCTCAAATAAACTGTACATAAACTAAACAATTGTAAAATTTAAGCTATTTCTGTAATTAGGTTATTTTTTTATTTCGATATTACCTCTATCTCTCCTATTAGTTCAACAAAAAAAATTTAAAGGACATTAACAAAAATGTATGCTTCTTTCGGAGCTTAAATTAACTGTGACCCGGTCACCCCATTTTTTTATTTTATTTTTCTATTAAGTATAAGCATGATAAGAGAAAGTTAGTTTATAGAAAAATATAGCAAAATCCTATATTAAAAAGAAAAATTGATTTAGACCCGGGAGCCCCCTTGACTGACAATTTTGAAACCTAAATGTACCATATGCATGCCATCTACAGTATTTTTATAGCATCTAAATTTGTCTTAAACAATGTTGTACATTTTGAATTTTAGACAGCACATAAAACATTAGCACTTCTAGTACTAACCCCACCCCCTTTAATAAAATGTAAGAGCTTGAAAAGTTGTATTGATCCATGGTAAAAAAAAAATCTGGGAAACTTCATGATTTTGGCAGAAAAACAACATGGCAAGATACATGTATGATGTCATTTGCACATGAATACATTCAAATTCAAGGTTGTTTTGTTACTTGTATAGAGTCAAATTTGGATGAAATTTTATTCAAATGACATTTTTAAGGTTACTGAGATTTTGCGTTATTCTCAATTATTTTATAATAATCAAACATTTGTGAATTCCAGTAATTCAAAATGGCGACCTGAGGCATGTAAATTGTGGATTTGACAGCCAGTTTTAGCTAAAGGTAATGTTACATAAAGATTGCATTAGAATGTAATTAAATGTGTCTGATTGTACTTTCAGTTCCCTGGAGTTAAAACATTTTTAACAAACAGTGTTTTAGCTATAATGAAGATTCAAAGGCAAATGAAGGACAAATAAGTTTTTTTTTCTTTCTTACAAAGATCATTATGATAAGGTTTATACATGTAGGTAAAATTGATGTGACATATTAAAGTACAGTATTTTTATAGAAATTAAAGTTTTTTGTAATTCTACATGTAGTCCAATTGGTTAAAATAATTAACATATAGGGACTACTTAAGGGTACAATTTTCACATTTTTTAAGGGGCATAACTCTAGAACTGTTACAAATGTATAGTCACGCAACTGAAATACAAACTTGATTTGTGTATTGTGGTAACTTAAGCATTTTGTATTAGTTTCATAAAATTTGGTTGAGGCAAACGTAAAGTCAAATGAAAGTAGTGATGGGAAACTAACTTTGGGACATATGTACGGATGTCCGTACAGACTGACAAGGGTCAAGTTTTAGTCCCTCTTCGCCATGGCAGGGGCACAAAAACATGAACACAAAGGCAAATTCAAATTGATATTGTTATCTTTTCAAATAAAATGGTTTCTATTGTTTTTTTAAATCCCTTCCTTTAAGTTAATTAATCATTTAATCATCCAATTTCATTTTCATATACAAAGATATATATATACAATCACTTCCCAATACATTTGTATAACACTTCACTTATTTGAAACAATATAAATCAATGAACAAATATACCTGCTATTATACAAAACATTGCTTAACAAAACATCAAAATCATTGAGATACAGTTACAAATTAGAAAATCCATAGAAATATCAGGTAGACTAAGGCCGAAAAAAATTACATGCAGAGGCTGATTTAGGGGGGGGCAAGGGGGCCCAGGCCCCCCTTTTTGGGAAAAAATTTGGTTGCTTATATAGGGAATCACTGAAGCATGACTGGAGCGGCCCCCTCTTAGGCAGTCAGTGGGCCCCCACTTATGAAAATTTCTGGATCCGCCACTGACATGTGTAGTTCCATTTACCCTAGTTACCCTACCTACCAGACCTACATGTACCTTACTTTTTAGTCTTAGTAATTATTATAGCCTGTCCTAAACATTTTGTCATCATTTTGCATTAAGCACTGTTAAAGTCAGAATGTTGCTCCTATTATGCCCATAGACTCAATGTAAAAAAAAACATAAAATGAAAAAAAATCCCACCTACTTAAAAATATACTTAGCCTTACTTTTTTTCATATGTACATTTAACTGGAACCACACATACTATTTTATTTGGCCTAACTACCTACACAAAGTGTCATCTCCAGTGTCTGACAGTTAATACATTTCTATTTTTATTCAAATTAAACTGTTTTTCACAAAAACCTTTCATCAATTATTGAATTATTGATGAAATCATTTTGTTTATGATATTTTTGTTCCAATAAAAAAAATTCACAAAAAGGTTTCATGAATTATTGAATTTTTGATGAAATGAAATCATTTTTTTGTGATATATTTGTTCTGATTAATCTTTTTTCACAAAAACATTGAAAAAGGTTTCATCAATTATTGAATTTTTTGAAGAAATCGTTTTATTTGAGATAACATAATACAATTGTAATATCCTGATTAAGTGTCTGTATTGAGAGTATGAATAAGTCAAAGTCTTAAATAATAAATGAAATAGATTCTCTGGTGAAGATCGAGTCTTTTATCATGTTTATTGGCAATTATATATACCACATCTTCTTATTTATATATCTTGAGATCTGTTTAAATCTGCGTTGTTTTTATTTCTATTTTCGCTAGTTCTCCGATTCTCTGGTGAAGGGTTGTCTCATTGGCAATTATCATGATTATACCACATCTTCTATATATCTCTAGATCTGTTTAAAAATCTGCATTGTTTGTGATGTAATGGAATTGTATGTTATACATGTATTTGTCTACTCATAAAAATTGTCTTGTTTTTTTCTATGCATAGAAGGAATTCACTAACATCATGAACATGACTAACCAATTTAGTAATGTCAATTTATTGCTAGATCTCGTTTTAGTGATAACTATATATGCTGTGCCACTACATTGTATTTACAAAGGTACATACATGTATAGATTGAGTCAACAATTGTCAACACTGCTAGAAGAGTAAACATTGTTTAAATAAATTGTTGACACAGAGAAATGTCTTGCCTGTCAGCAGAAATTTCAGAAAAGGACAATCTGATGGACAGCATCAAATCATATAATAGTGTGAGGGTGTCAAACTTAACAGTCAAAGTGATTGTCAAACTGACATGACTGAGAAGCACTTTTATAGAAAATACCATTGATCTATCACATATAACATGAAGTTCCTATCAAACTAATTTTAAGCAGAAAACATTGAAAACTTCACATTGAAAATTGCTAATTAATTCAAAGTCACAAGACCATGACCTAGGTACAGGCCTGCATGACCTGGAAATAGTTGTCACACAGATACATGTACATGTACTGATAGTAATGCATCTTTATAGAAAATATCATTGATCTGTAACCACAAGCAGTTCCTACATGTTTCAAGCTAGCTTACTTAAGCAGAAAACTTAAAAATCTAGTAACCTAACAGAAAGTGTACATTTTTTAATGTTTGTAATAAGCAACCTATATAGCTATCATACATGTCATATGCAATTTTATAATTTGGTCGGTGTCTTGTTTCTTTTAATACATTAGTATTGTTATATATACATGTATATAAATACCAATTATTGCTTTTGTAGATTATCTATACATACATGTAGTGTCCAAAAATAATATCCACTTGAATATCATTAAATATTATTCAGGTACTTATTGATTTTAGGAAACAATTTAATAACGATTTACCGTATAAATTAATGGTAAAAACAATATTTAGTTTAATCAATATGTTTATTTAAATATTCATCAAGCCTTTTAAACTGAAATGAGAACATTAAATTTTAACCAAATACCTTTCAGAGTCAATACCACAAATTTTTCAAGAAAATGTTTATATTTCATTTTACAAAAGTGTATTTAATAACTACCAATTATTGATTGAAAGTGTCTGCTCATTGATTTACTTCAGTGTTAATTAACAATAAAAGAGATACAATGTAGCAGCAAACTAACAGGTTGAACTATGATAATGACACCCCTCCCCCTCCCAAGGGTTCTCATTAAGGCGAGTTTATCAGTCCAGGACTCTAGAAAATCTGTCTAGACTCCAAAGATGCATCAAAATTGTAAAACATTATATCAACTTAATGCACAAATAGCATCTTTTCATGACAAAAGTTTATAATAATGAAAACTTTTAAAATGTCATTCCCTTACTCCATATATATTTTGTCTTGGGGACTGAAATGATATGTTTACATGTACAAAAATGTACACAACAGCCCAAGTGGATTTTTCTTTTCCAACTTGCCAATAGTGGGCAGCCAACCTGTGCCCACTCTAGCTACAATTGTACATATACATGTATAATCTCTTTTTTGTAAAAATATTATAAAAATGCTTATCTGCTTTTTTCAATTGATTGTACATTTGTACGGTACCCGCAAGTCTTTTGATTCAGCAAGAAATTGCATCACGCCATGTCCACTCTTATGGGTGGGCAGAGTTGACAAGCTAGAAATTTTGCCTACCGGCACTGGGTGACCACTGCAAAATCCACCTGAGCTGTACTGTAATGTACATGTAGCAATTAAATTTCATTTTCTGACTAGTACTGTTGACAGTCTCTGGTTTCACCTTTAAATATCCTTATTAGTATTACATGAACATGTACCCTGTTATATAAATATTGTAAGTAAAAAATTTGTAAGGGTTCCGCGGAACCCAGTGTCTCGCCTATTTTTGCTGTAAATTGCAGGCTCAACAATAATGAGGAAAAAAATCAATAAAAATATTCCTCTTGTTACTATTTTATGATTGTAAGAAAATCTAAGTCCATTTAAAAGTAAATTACAGAAAAAACGGAGTAATCTTTTTACAAACTTTACTTCTGGATACAATCTAATATGATCATAAATAAGCTTCTGTCCAAGTTTGGTACAAACCCAGTATAGTTTAATTAAGAAAGTTATTAAAATTTTAAAAACTTTAACCACAGAGTGAATGTAATGGTTCCCCGCAGAAAAACTAAGTCCATTTAAAAGTAAAATATGGAAAAAATGGATTTATTTATTTACAAACTTTACTTCTGGATACAATCTTATGATCATAAATAAGCTTCGTCCAAGTTTGGTACAAACCCAGGATAGTTTAAGAAAGTTATTAAAATTTTAAAAACTTTAACCACAGAGTGAATGTAATGATTCCCCGCAGAAAAACTAAGTCCATTTAAAAGTAAAATATGGAAAAAATGGATTTATTTATTTACAAAATTTACTTCTGGATACTATCTTATGATCATAAACAACCTTCTGTCCAAGTTTGGTACAAACCCAGGATAGTTTAAGAAAGTTATTAAAATTCTAAAAACTTTAACCACAGAGTGAATGTAATGGTTCCCCGCAGAAAAAAACTAAGTCCATTTGTAAGTAAAATACGGAAAAAATGGAATTTTATTTTTACAAAATTTACTTCTGGATATTATCTTATGATCATAAACAAGCTTCTGTCCAAGTTTGGTACAAACCCAGGATAGTTTGAGAAAGTTATTAAAATTCAAAAAACTTTAACCACAGAGTGAATGTTTTGTTTCCCCGCAGAAAAAACTAAGTCCAATTATAGTAAAATATGGAAAAAATGGAATTTTATTTTTACAAAATTTACTTCTGGATATTATCTTATGATCATAAACAAGCTTCTGTCAAACTTTGGTAGAAATCCAGTATAGTTTAAGAAAGTTATTAAAATTTCAAAAACTTTAACCACAGAGTGAATATTTGTTGACGCCGCCGACGACGGAATGTAGGATCGCTTAGTCTCGCTTTTTCGACTAAAGTCGAAGGCTCGACAAAAATGTGGGTAGCATTGTTTAATGCATGATCCATGTGAAAACACATTGATCACACATCATGCACATATGAAACTTGAATTCAAATTACTGATAGCTTTAAAATTCATGAAAATTGTAGTTCCTGAGAAAATGTGACAAAATTTTACAACTTGGCCATTACAATGTACATTCCTTCGTCATCATCATCCACAAATATTCACTCTGTGATTAAAGTTTTTTTAAATTTGAATACCTTTCTTAAACTATCCTTGATTTCTACCAAACTTGGAAATAATCTTGTTTATCATCATAAGATAGTATTTAAAAGTAAATTTATTAAAAGAAAATCCTGTTTACATTTTATGTATCTGTATTTTACTTATAAATCTTTAATTGTCACCAGTTTTACATGGAAAAAAGTTGTTTTGGAAAAGTATCAGTTTTCCTAGTCAGATAGTTTAAATTATTCCCTGTGTGACTTGTAAATTAGAACTTGACTCCTTTATCATGCTTAAACCAATTTGTTAAATAGCAATTTGAGTTTGCTATGAAGTCAGTTGGCCAGAGAGTTTAAACGATTTTCAAAATTCTTTGGCGACTTAAATTGTCTTTTCGCTGGCCAGGATATATAATATTATGCTTGTTTTATGCATCCTGCAAGAAGAAGTATATAACTATTCTTTTACCGTGTCTGCACAAGAGAACAAAAGACAAAAAAATCAACAGTTATATATAGGTCACTGTACCACCTTCATGATTTACTTCATATGCAAAAAATTTTCTTTTTAATAATATGACAAATGAAACATACACATGATACATGTACCTTGTGGAGTCTGCTGACAGGTGACTAAGATTTAAAGCAAGGTTGGTTTGAATAGAAATTACATTCTTGGATTTTTTAAACCTTCATTTCAAAGTTTTCTTTGTTTTCTTGGTCTTTTTCCATCACAATTAGACATATCATATGGCCCCACATGCCTTTGGATTTATTCTTTACAATTTAGTGTATCAAACGACAAAATTTGTTGCATAGCATAAACACTAGCATGACTAGTAAACTCATTTTTTTTTATAAATACAAATTTACTTTAATGACCCAGATAAGCACCAATAAATCACATGAATTGTTCATGGAAATAGTCAGTTACATTAGAGCAAGTTAGTTGCTGCAATATATCATTGTACATGTAGGTTTCTCTATATTTTTATAATTTTCTTCTACTATTCATCTATTCTTAAGACATAAGATATAAAGCTTTATTTAGAGTACATGTAGGTACATGTATATATGCAATGCAAGTACAAACATAAGCTCTTCAGTTTGTAAATATGGTAGACACTTAGTCCTGGGTCTCACTGGCCATGCATGGGTCCGAGCGTGACACGACAAATTATTGTGCCGTGAATGCGGAAAATGAAGTCTAGTGGGACACAAGAAATTATGTTAAAATAAGAATTGCTTACATACATAGTGTAAGTGGGATACAGGAATCTGACAAAACAGTAAGACGAATCCGGGATCAGAACCCCCCCAAATTAGACCCCTTTAGTCAGCCACAAGCAATGAGCTAATGAGGTACTTCTTTAGGCCAAAAAAAATATATGTCTGTTTCCTGTTCCTGACTGACCCTGACTCAAAACCCCTGACCCTAGCTCTTTTTATTCAATTTCAGAAAAAGTCGTTTCCAATCCGATCCAGATCCGTATCTTACTATGCCTAACACTCAAAATGGCTGCTCCCAGCACAAATGTGCTACAATTAAAGTCATAAGAAACCTCAAATCAAAAAAAATAATGCATATGTTTTTTTATAACTCAATGGATAGTTTTCATTATAAAACTTATGTACATATACTTTTTTCTGAAGAAAATTCTTTAATTTATTCATATTTAGGAAGCAATTCCCCCGACATATTTTCCGTATGCAAAGTGACCTCAGTGTGACCCATCTCGTAAAAATCGGGTAACCACAATACGCATGGATGTCCTTAAAAATAAACTATTATCTGAATTTACATGTTAAACACGTGCTGAATTTCCATGCTTTTTTGTGGATTTTTTGTCGATTGATGACAAACAGGTGACAATCGTTAAACTTCAGCTTCAAAACATGAACTTTAATTACCTGCCATATCTTTATAACAACACTGACCGATTGAAAAAAAAATTGACGATTGTACGAAATTTACACGAAGTAGACTAAGTTTCAGATGTTTGTATGCATTGGTGTAAGAATTGAAAGAACATTATTTTTAACTAGTCACTGGTTTCTTATGACTTTAAGGTTTAAAAAAAGTCGGCACTATAAGGATAATTCAATTAAAGAGATTAAATCATTTTGGGGTACAGGACCCTTAATTAAGCATGACTGCAAATCTGACAGGGAGTGCAAAATTAATTTAAAAACAAATTCTGACATACCATGCATATAGTCCAAATAATTATGGCGTCTGGCAAGGCTATTTTCTTGTCAAAATTAGGTGTTAAAGTCCCCCCCAAAATTTGCTCTCAAACTCCAGACGTAAAAAATGGCTTCAGTGTTATGACGTCGTAGGAAGGCGTCCCAGAAAAAATAAAATAGCCTTGCCAGACGTCATAATTATTTGGACTACCATGCATACCGACCCAGATTTATTTGCCTTGGCAGCAGGAACAGACATATATTTTTTATTTGGCCTTAGCTCAGTCAGTACACATGCTGCCTGTTAACACAGGTCACGGTGGAGACAAAGATGAATCATGCTCTCTGGTGGCCCTCTGCCCTAGTTACAAATCTAAATTAAAATCAAACAGAGTACTTACTGAAGTTACTCTCTCCTCTCCAATAAATTAGTGAATATCAACTTCTTGGTACACATAATTAGGTCTTGGAGTGCTATTTTTATTCTTGGATGACGCCTTTTTCTGTAAACGTTTTTATTTTTACGTTTTACAAACTCAAAAGGGAAAAATGAAAAATAAATAACCCTTCATCAGACGTCATGACGAAGTTTTTGATGTGGTTTCCTACATATAAGCGTTTGCTGATCAATAAGGAAGTTTATACGTACGAATGATTCAAATATTGAGATCTTTAAACCTGTTACTGCAATCATTATATGGAGAAATTATACCTACCACAAGCTTCTGTATGTCAACATTGCCATTTGCTGTTGTCAAAATTTTCAGCATGAATAATTTTACTTCCGGTTAAAATTATTTCATTTCCGACAATCCTTTTTTTTTTTTTTTTTGTAGATATTTTTTAATTAATAATATGCATACAATTTCCTAGTAAATACACAAATGTTTTTAATAAATATGGGATCAAAGATACCATTTTTAGAGTAAAAATGTACATTTGAATTAACTAATCGGAATCGATAATATTTTATCCCATTCGGATTAAATTTTCTGCTAAAGCACAAAAAAGCAATGCCCATAGCTTTCGTTTCGTTTCTTCAAAGAACTTGTAATTATATGTCTCTTGTTTCTTTACCAAAACCTCTTCAAACGAAGATTTTATACTCAGTTGCCCAGGTGTTTTTATATACCTTTAATTCTAAATTTGATTAAAAAAGGGGGATCTACGTATAGATAAACGGGACTGTAAACATGGTAACATGGGTCTCATCTTAATAGAATTTAATCCATGTGATAAACAGTCATGGCATAGTCACTGAGTTCTTTCTATTTGTTTTTTACTATATCTATCTTTTATGCTCAATTTTAAGATCACGAAAACTTATCAAAAAGTCTCATTTTGCTATAGCTTTCTTATAATATATTAAAATCTTTAAAAAATCTTTAATTGAAAAATACGCCTACTTTACAGACCTTTACAATATGAACAATATGCTGAAATTAAATGAAGTTGTGGTATAAATGTCCACGATACCATAAGTTAACAGATCATTTGCCACTTCTGACAGTTGTGTAAAATCGTGATTTCACGATTTGCCCGCTATGTCTGTAGTTACTTCTTACCATTAGTTTAATCATATTGATTGAAACCTTTAACAATTTCTTTTATATACAGTATGATAAATGATTTGGTCCGAAAGAATGCTCCGGCATCTGTAGAATTCTTATCACAAACGAAATATCACATCATAATTTTACGGTTTGTGTTATGTTGTTTAGAAAGCCCGTAAATTTAGACCGTGCCATTCCATGTATACTAATTGATCCTTTGAATAAACTTATTCTATAAGTCAGGTTATCAATTTAACCTGAGACTACTATAAATGTGTCACAGGTTATAGTAGTCTCAGATTTAACACAGTAGTTTAAAGTTTAATAGTCTTTTTAAAATGGTTTTATAGGACTATGAACATCGTGTTTTTTGTTTTGAAAAATAAGAACATTAATGACTTTGATGTTTCCTTGTCATTAAATTGTATCATATAGTAATGATACATGTGACTTATGATTCTAAATCTGGTAGATACTTTTTACTTATATTTTGCATTAGGTCGTGTGTTTCTAAGTTGGACGGTTTATGACGACTTTTCACTAAATTCGATAGATGTGTACTGGTTGATACTTTAATGTGGGGAAAATGATTTATTAGTTGGAATTGGTACTGCACTTGCTCAGTTTCAGTAACAGCGACGTTCTTCAGATTTGTGCTTTGTGTCCTTTGTTTTAGTGCATCTTCCCGATGTTGTGAATTGCATATTGCAACTGAATTATACAGGTGCTGTAACACAGATAGCAGATCCACGGGTTGGATTCCTGGAGTTGGACCACCACCTCATCCCTACTTAACGATCACTGCATTTAAATGGGGACATATGGTTATAATCCCCTTTTATTCAGGGTTGGGAACCCCCTGCTTTTGGAAATGGCTATCAAGATTCGCCAAATTACACTGCTGACCCAGGTTTAAGGGAGGATTGAACACTTTCAAACATGTTTAACCCTGGCACATTATTTGTTGATGGTGCATGAACAAGTACCGCAGGAAGTATATCCATTGTAGTATTGTGTATGGAAAATATGAGTGTCTATTGAAAAATGAGAGTGTATGGAAAAAAATAGTGGGTATGAGTCCTTAGATGTATTTATATATACATATATATCCTATATGTGAGTATAAGTTTTTTTCCTGTTCTTTTTCCTGGTTCTTGAGTATGCTTGTAAACATAAGTTTGTGAGATGGAATTTAAACAAAATGGTATGATATCTTTTACAATATTACCTATCTTGTAAGTAGCCAACATTCTGATAAAATAATGTGGTAAGCATATTTGTAAAACTTTTTGTTTTCGTATATCTGTCGTAGATAAACCGAGCAGATCCTCGTTAGCCCATTTTAATTACGGATACCGATTCGATTGTGTGACCGGGGTCTCACACAGAACAAGGATATTCAAGTTTAGGTCGGTCGAGTGCTTTGTATGCCTGGGGTTTTGTATGTAAGTGTGTTGTAAGATTTCGATTTAGGAAACCGATTGACTTGTTACTTTTGAATTTTATGTCATTTATATGTTTGTCCAATTTGAGGTTTGACTGTATTGTAATACCAAGGTACTTAATTGATGTTACTGATGTACGTATATGACCATTTAAAATGTACACGTATCTGTCCTGAATATGTTGCTTCTTTCTGGTGACAGATAGCATAGTACATTTATCTCCGTGGAAATCCTTCAGGCAATACCTCTTTGAACTAAGTGCTGTGTCTAGATCTATGTATACTTGGAGTTTAACACAACCACTCTAGGATCTGATCGATTTGTATATTATGCTATTACCTGCTATTAGCCTGAACTTACTATAGGTCGTTTAGTCTGGCAGGTCATTTATAAATACCAAAATCAAGACATGGCCTAATACAGTTCCGTGTATAAAACCAGATGTGACGGACGGTGGATGATGACAAGATCTACGATTTGAAAAAAAATGCTTGTATTCAGATAAGTGTTTGCCAAGATTTCTATTAACATTTATATAGAAGTCATTATTTGGCCTTAGCATAACCCATATTAATCAAATCAGTTTAAATGTTATTATTGTCGGTTTCCGATAATAATTGTATAAATGAAAGTAGCTGAGTTTCACATGTATGTTATTTTTCGTGTATTTCTCTAAAAATTCCGATGGCTTTGTGAATGTTTTATTTTAGAAATTTCGTATTACCAAATATAAATATGGCTAGGTGTGAAATATATGGATTTTCGCTGGGCCCTTTATCTTGTATGGTTTATACGATACACATATTTTCATTTTTTAGGTTCTATTTAAAAACTGATAGATATTGATCGTTCAAGATTTTGATTTTTTTTCAGTGGTATCAGTTATGAGGATTCCAGTTTTTTAAGAGCTGAGATACATGATTTTTAATGTACTTATGTGTGTTTATATATATCTCAACTTGTACGATTCACTCGTGTATGTAACAATGTTTTAGATTTTAACGAGAGAAATTTATGTATTACTAAAAAATTATTACATCAGGGTTTTCGATTTCACATACTAGTCAAAATATTTACTAAATTTTATCATCGGTATAAGGAGATCATTCGTAAATATAGCTCAACATGCAGACTTCTTATACGTTCAGGTATTTCACATCCAATTTTTTATGGACATATAGTCTTTATAAATCACAAAAATGTCAGTATTCACCTCAGAAGCTAACGAAATCTTTAAATAGACTTATTAAGAAGGGATACAGTTACGATACTGTTGTCAGGTCATTAAAGATTGCATATTTTGGAGTTAATATTGATTTAAATATATGGTCTTTAATTACATCGGAACTAAACACATTTATTTAAAAACTTTTTGTTGGCATGACACGGCTTATGTTCTTCTCATATATGTAATGATGCCCTAACGGGAAGGATTATGCCTGATATTCATATGATGAAGACATTATCTTTCAATCAGTTTAATTGAAGTCTGGAGCTGGCATGTCAGTTAAGTCTGTTGTTATTTATGTATTATTGTCATCTTGTTTATTTTTTTTGGTTACATCTTCTGACATCAGACTCGGACTTCTCGTGAACTGAATTTTAATGTTCGTATTGTTATGCGTTTACTTTTTTTTTTTACACTAGCTAGAGGTATAGGGGGAGGGTTGAGATCTCATAAACATGTTTAACCCCGCCGCATTTTTTAGCCTTACCCAAGTCAGGAGCCTCTCGTGAACTGAATTTTAATGTGCGTATTGTTATGCGTTTACTTTTTTTTTACATTGGCTAGATGTATAGGGAGAGGGTTGAGATCTCATAAACATGTTTAATCCCGCCGCATTTTTGAGCCTTACCCAAGTCAGGAGCCTCTTTTCTTTTCTTGTATTATTTTTAATTTTAGTTTTTTGTGTACAATTTGGAGTTTAGTATGGCGTTTATTATCACTGAACAAGTATATATATTTGTTTAGGGGCCAGCTGAAGGACGCCTCTGGACACGGGAGTTTCTCGATGCATTGAAGACCTGTTGGTGACCTTCTGCTGTTTTCTGTTCTAAGCATGGTCGGGTTGTTGTCTCTTTGACACATTCCCCATTTCCATTCTCAATCTTACTTATGTATATCATATACTGGAAAAGTTTGTTTGGCCCTATCTGATTGTTTGCAGGTTCACCATTGGTCTAGTTCATTAATAGGTAGCTCACAAATTAGTGTTTCAATGTATTTCCTTAATGCTTCTCTTTTTAGTTTCCTTCTAAGTTTTATGTACAAAATGTATTTGCCAGAGAAGTTGCATTCTTTGCGTTTCTATTCAGTCTGCTTATATGTTTATAAGTTTTCTTAGTGTATAATAGTGGATTATAGTCATTTCGTACCCTAACCATTTCGTACCCCCCATTTCGTACCCTGGAAAAAACCATTTGGTACCCTGACCATTTCGTACCTTGACTATTTCGTCCTCATGGAATATTAACATGTAGAACCATTTCGTACTATAAAAAAACCCAGCAGCAGATGATTATTTCTTTGTGGTTGATTAACCCCATACTTTTAGAGTTTAACAATTAATTAAGATCAAATCCTGCAAACAAACAAAGTGTAATTATAACTATTGAAGTTTCCAAGTGCCGCTTAATCAAACCAATCATCGGTCTTTATAACATTGTTACGTCTAGATGTATAATTTTTTTAATATGTTATATTTAAAAAAAACATAAAAATCATAAAAAAAACTATACAAAAATATAATACGAAATAGCTTACATGTATTCAGTCCATGAGGTACGAAATGGTAGATGAATTCGGCCAATGGTGTACGAAATGGATATTATCGTGGGTACGAACTGTTAAATGTATGAAATGGCAGATTTGGGTACGGAATGGCAGAGGTACGAAATGGTCAGGGTACGGAATGACTTGCTTCCATATTAGTTATCGCCCAACCCTCCCTTAACCTGGATCAATTATGTAACAGCAACGTAAGAACACATAAAAATAAGTTTAGCCCAAACTGGTACAATAACTAAGTGTTTCTTCTTCTAAAGCTAACATGAAATGGTAGGTTTTTTTTTTAATATTTCGAAAAAGAGTCATCTACATGTGCTTTTATTTTTTTCATATTTATCGCTTTCTTTTGAACTACTAGTAAATTAAATAAGTGACTGTGTCAGGTTGGGAGCCCGTAATTAAATGGTTGGTACAGGATTTTCTTATGTGAAAAACATGCGGATCAATCCTGGTTTTATAGCTAGCTACACCTCTCGTTTGTATGATCATAGCATATATTTCCAATTTATTGACACTAATTTGTGAGCAACACAGACATAATAGGAAAGATATCACGAATAGGGGTACAGATGTGAACATTATGTCATACTCTTAATCTCTATAAAACAGACATTTAATATCAACAAAGAATAACTTTAACTTTCAATTAATATAACAATATGTACATGTTCTTATACCTCCATTAACAGAAGTAAATACACTGGTTTCTGTATATCATAACTACACTCTAAACCTAGTCTACCACACTCTCCTATACCTGCGTTATTTCCGCATGGCGGTGCTGCGACCGTTCCCGATATCAACAGGTGTCTCAGAAGTCATAGAGCGGTATTTATGCAACACTCAAACGCGTATATATTAAAAAAAAAAAAAAAAAAAAAACACACACCACGAAATGCAATTATGCTAAAACCTAACCATAATATAATTACTACAATCTGTTGCACATACACTTCAAATTCCTAAATGTTACAAATATTATAATGAACATCATTGTACAGTATTATTTTTTTCTTAAATTTCAAATTTGTCACTACATTCTTCTGTCCAATTCCATTTAACTCAGTCTTGTTTTGTAAATTTACATATATGTATTATACTATTGACAAACATTTTTAATGAATTTCCTGTAAAAAAAACTGTACCTTAGTCTAATAGATCTAAGTTTTTCATGTTTTGATTTTTCATAAAAATAAAAAAACATCACAAAGATTTAACAATGCAATATACTTTTTAAGTCCAGTAGCTTCAAGAATACTCTGGAACGTTGACGCAACATTATACAGTTAAAATGAATTTGATTAATACTAATAAAGTCCTCCGTTTTGATATCCAAGTTGTCTTCCATCCTCGGTATTGGAAACGCATCTTTTATGGTGTTCTCATTTATTTGCCGATAATCCACACATAACCCTCATTGTGAGTTCATTTTTCGTACTGATACAATGGGAGCAAATCATCGACTACATGAATTTTGATTTTGTCAAAATAACGCTAAGAATCTGCTCAAATGTCTTTCTATGAGGTAATTTAAGTTCGCTTTTCTAAGGTTTCAGAACTTTTAAGAAGTGCAAATGCTGTTAAAATGACTGTTCCGGGTCGAAACTGGTCTATCGCTCATTAACGAATCAACAGAATAAAACTTCAATTTTTGACGTACCCGAATGGATTTTGAAATTCGTTCATATATTTATCAGTATTAAAACATTTTTACGTCTCGTTCATATATTTTAGCATTCAGATAATCAGTGAAGCTTGAAAATGAGATGTCATAGTTAGCAGAACCGCATTCTACTACAAGCATCCACCAAAAATAATCTCTATGGATATATAAGACAGTCTACTGATGGTGTCTGAATCTTCTTCTGAATGACTTTGTCGGAGAGGACGTTCCAGTCCGTTATAACTATATTGACTTGTTTAAATTATATAAATGTTTTTTTTCTTTCTACAATGAGTACCTACACAGAAATTGTTTCTTTTTTTTTTGTCTATCTGTTCAAGTTTGTGAATAAAAAGCTAAAGCGTTCATTAATTTAGTAGTTCAATTATTCATTTAAAATCATCATTTTCAATTAATACATTTTCTTAATATATTAGCCATTAATTAAATTGATAATGATTTATTTATTCTTTTTTACAGATTCATAAGATTTGTAAATCAAGGCAACAGTTGTATTTAAGCAGTAGTTATCTACATATTCTCTGTAACATACATGTAGCTGGGGCCAATATATATATTTAGTTGGTCAATATACCGAATCAGTGACGCAATTACGATACGGAGTTGAAGATCATTTAGGACTAAAAATTCCAAAAGGTTTTACCAAATACAGCTAAGGTAATGTTTACCTGGTGTTGAAAATCCTGAATATTTCGAACAATTCAAGTATTTGTTAGTTAATGCATCATAAGTCCCAGTTAATAGTGAAAAGAAATGAGTTCATGATATGACCACAAAAGAATTGCATTTTAATATTATGATATGTTATGCTAAGCTATATTGATATATGTTATGTATGTAATATAAATGTATTTTTAAGGTGTGTTTTACAGTCTCTCATAACTGATAGAGTGGTTCTTTTATAAATTGATCTGTTTAAATTATATTGTATTTTATAACTAATCATGCTAATGTTTTAAAGAGGTGAGACTCTAATATATTATTTGTTGATGTTTGTTATTTTGTTAATTATACAAATTAAATTTAACATGAATAATAGTCTTTATTGTGTACAACATGGGGACACTTCAACATTTAACACTAAACTAACCAACAAAGATAAAAAAAAAAAAAGTATCTGAAATGGCTTACACACGTCAAATGATTTATATTTAATACGCGCCTTCACACGTCAAATGCGCGTTTTCTTAAAATACTTCAGAGTTGTTTCGCTTTGAATATACTGCTTTGGGATGTTTTAAGTCCAAACCTTTTCAAGATTTTTATAAATGATTTACCGGATGTATTTAAGGAAAGCCCAGATGCTGTTGATATAAACGGTCGCAGAATTGACTGCCTCATGTATGCAGATGATATTGTTATTTTTTCTAGTTCCAAGGCAGGTCTTCAAAAACGACTTGATGATTTATCAAAATTTTGTACTAAATGGTGTTTAGAGGTCAATCTATCTAAAACCAAAGTTATTATATTTAACAAACCTGGTAAACTTTTAAAAGAATATTTTTATTTCGAAAAAGATACAATAGAATGTGTTAATAATTATAAGTATTTAGGTTTAAAATTTAAATCTAGTGGACTTTTTAAGCAGGGAAAGGAAGAATTATACAAAAAATCACTAAAAGCTGCATTCAAATTGCAAAGATCTGTATCATCTTCCAATCCAAGTATTTTTACTCTATTACATATATATGACCATACAATAAAACCCATTTTAATGTATGGCAGTGAAATTACAGGTATGTTTAAAACTAGCTCTGCAGCATGCCAGAAAGAAAGTGAATATTTATTACAGCACATTTATATGAATGATTTTTTAGATAAATCCAATTTAAGATATATGAAGTATATATTAGGTGTAAACAAAAAGTCTTCTAACCTAGCTGTGCTAGGAGAGCTTGGTAGATTCCCTTTATATTTTTCAGTTGTATTATCAATGCTAAAATATTGGTTTAGAATAAAGAATATGAAAGATTGTTTACTGTATGATACCTATATGTGTAACAAAAACATGTTTAATAATAATATTGAATGCTGGTATTCATCCATACATTTCATTTTTAAAAAGCTGAATATTCATAATTTGGAGGTGAAACTCAACTTTTTTATCAAGTCAGTTAAGCAAAAACTTTGTAATAGTTTTATAAGATTTTGGAACACAAAAAGAACAGATACACAGAGTAGTAAATTAGATACCTATTTCAAACTTAAAACTTGTTTTTTCGAAAGAAATGTATTTATCTTTAAACAATTTTCAATTGAGAAGTGCCATATGTAAAATTAGAATCAGTGCACATGATCTCAAAATAGAAAGAGACCGGTATAAAACATTATATATAGAAAGAAATCAAAGGCTTTGTAAGAAATGTACTCTAAATCTGGTTGAAGATGAACAACATTTTATAACTAGTTGTCCAGCATACAAAAATGATAGGGAGATATTTTTCAAGGAGATAAACTGTATTTGTCCTAATTTTATACATCTTTCAAATGAGGCAAAATTTGTTTGGTTATTTATTAATGAAAATTTGTCTGTACTTAAATATTTAGGGAGCTATATTATTACATGTCTAGATGTTAGACGAAATGTTAATTAATGTATGTAATAACAATGATAATTGTAATGATTTTATGGTTCTGATCCTGCCTGGAACTAAATGTATTTGATTTTTATAGAATGAAGATAATAACACCTGTCTGAACTTTTTTTTTAATGTTTCATTTTATTATATAACAATGTTTGTCTGTTACAAATCATGATGTATTGTTCTATGTGTACATGTTATGCTGCCCATCAAGGGCCCTTGATTGGAATAATAAAATATTCTTATTCTTATTGTTATACCATGTATACATCATGTTCATTTTCTTCCAGCTCATTTAGAAAATTTCAGAGCAGGTGAATTAAAGAGATTTGAGTTATTTTTTTTTTCGAATTGTTTGTTTGATAATGAATTACAATTATGTTACAGTTTGTTTTATAAATTGCCCGATTATACAAACTGCAGATTAGAATGATTTATGAAAATTAGCATTATATCGATAACTTTACTAAAACATCCGCAAAGATTTCAGTTTAATTTCTGTCTTTACATTAGAAGCGATGCTCTTAGTCTTTTGTGGGGTTGATGAAAAATCTTTGTAGGCGTAAATCCAGTATTCAAGACTAGGGTGCGATCAAATAAATATATATATATATATTTACAAAAAAGATTCAATGTTCCCTCCGATGTCCGTTTGAATTCGCCTCTTCTTCTACTTCTGTATCTGTATCATTTATCCACCCCTTGCTAGAAACTTGTATAAACTTAGATTGCCTTTGTGATGTATACACCTCGTTAGCTTCTTTTCATAACTCAAGGTTTGGGTGTTTCTATTAATATATCTATCTCTGAAATTATCCAAACGCGGCAGTGGATTGGCACCCGTGATTAATACTCATCAGAACAGTGAAGTTAATCCAATGTGTCCAGTAGAGCCAAACAAGGGGATAAAAAAGAACCATTGCAACAACTCTTTGCGGTGGCCTGAAGTAATATCTCCAACATACATTTATTTTTCAATTGCGATAGAAATTTCAGAGCTGCATACAAGTCCGTCAACTTTGAAGAACCTACTCATATAAAAAAAGTAATTTATGTCACGAATATTTGAAAAATACATTCTAGCTATCGTTTGTCAAGTTTGTCCAACATAAATCAATCAATCTGTTTATCGGAAATTTGTACATTTTCCCTTTAATCAATTTGTCATTGAAATGAACTTTACTCATACAACCATACAACTATCCAACGTTTTGTACACGTAAAAGATATTTTGACTAACTATTTCATTTTACTTGCAATTGCGTCTGGTGTAAATACAAAATTAATCCTGGTATCTATGATGAGTTTATTGATATTTTCATCAACAAAAGATATACAGTTTGCTGATAAAAAAGAATAGTGACAATCATTTTTTTATACTGACTTATAATCTCGATTAAGACAGTACCAATAACACAAATGTCATTTCTCTATATGTATTAACGCCTATGCTAACAGTAGTATACGCTATTTATTAAATATAAAAAAAATATAAGAATCTTGTATATTTATCATTCAGGAAAGTGTCTTCCCAAAGTGGAATAGGAGGAGAGCAGAAGTTGCATTTGTAGGGTTGTAGGCCGGGTGGAGTCTTAACGTTATCCAACAGAAGTAACGGCATATATAACGTCATTTAAGAGATACATGTATTGTATTTGAATCTTTGCGGACGTCCATCAGTAGGTTTACTGGCGCAAATTTTATTTTCCTGGCAACGCGTAGCGTTTTCTAATGCAAAACCAGTACACAATTCAATTTCAATCATTATTTCAGTGTAAAGTGATCATTTACGAAAATTCCGCGAAAAAAATGTTATCTTCTTTGGCCCCTAAACTATTTGATGTCATAAGTGCTTCCGGCGTCAAACCCAAACACCAGGCGTCTTTTGGCTTCTTGTCCGCCTTAGAATATAATAAAATTTGACAAAAAGAAGATTTCTAGTGAGTTTTTTTATACTAATTAGTGTAGAAATTAAATGTCAATACATTCCGCAATTCAAAATGTTGGTTTCCTTAGATACAGACAATGAGATAGAGAAGTTTACACTTACTGTCATTCATTCAGAACCATTGCATTAGAATCATTAATGTAAGGGGCTCTGTTTGGTACAGAACGGATACTATCAATGAGGGTACTTTCTATGAGGACCGCATTCTAATACTCAGCTACAGAACGAATAGATTTAAAGTGAGAAATGGTTCTGCTTTGTTTCTTAAAAGGAATAGCGAAATATATAGGGGCGAAAGATACCAGAGAGACACTCAAACTCATAGATTAATAAACTGACAACTTCATGTCTACAAAAGAAAAAGAGAAACAGACAAACAATAGTACACAAACATAGATAAATAAAGACTAAGCAACATGAAAAATAAATGTCCCTCTAGTATCTTTCGCCTCTTTTTTTATTTTAGATAAGATTCGTATGTCAATATGCAATCTCATTGTCGTTTACATTCGCATCTCATTTTATAAATACAATTGTATTTATAACAAGCAGTTTCCTAATTCACAACGTGGTTTTATATTTATTCATGTTATACAATATGAATATCAGACAGACAGAATGCAATTCTCCGCTGTCCTTAAAAATGATACTCTGAATATAACAGAGTGTAATAAAATGACCTATGATGAGAAGACCTAAATGGAGTACTTGGTTTGAATATAAAAATAAAATAATCATGCATAACCTTCGTTGAAATCTTGCATAGAAACCATATTTGAGACAACAATTTTGAAAAAAAATCATGTTTATCCTTTACATTTTAAATAGGATACATACAAATTGAATTTTTGTAATCTGTTTTCTATAATAGTAATTAATTGAAGAAAAACACATGTTTATTATATATATATATATATATATACAGATATAAATACATGTAGTTTTAGATTTAACCTTGTATTAAACATGGACGTTCCTGTTATACAAAACATGTATAACACTCCCCGAGCATGAATAATTTCAGCCATGTCAAAACTTTAACCACGAATGTGACATACTGAATTAGACTATTTACCTGGTATGAACAATATGAGCAACACGACGGGAGCCACATGTGGAGCAGGATCAGCTTACACTTCTTGAGCACCTGAGATCATCCCAGTTTTTGGTGGGGTTCGTGTTGCTAAGTCTTAAGTTTTCTATGTTGTGTATTGTGTACTATTAATTGTCTGTTTGTCTTTTTATTTTTAGCCATGGCGTTATCAGCTTATTTTCGATCTATGATATTGACTGTCCCTCTTGTATCTTTCTCCTTTCTTTTTTTAAACTGAATCATTAACATCTCTTTGCCAATATCTTGGATAAATTCGAGTGAATAGACACTGGTCAATGATGTAATTGTTAAAACGAGAATGACAACTCCATGTTTCAGATAATCCCACGTATTGACCAAAAAGCTAGAAACTAGAAACGAGAAAATTGTATTGTCTATTAAACCGCTATCGATATTCGGCTTTGAGCGTTCCTGGAGAAGGTAAACCAAGAAAAGAGCGTCGGACGTATGATATTTATAACGTGTTGTTTACATTTTTACATAGAAAACCTGACAAAGCAAACAGTTATAGAATGTTGAAATCTCTATTCTCTCCATTTACATCAACACTTTCATACAACATGAATTATATTTTATTATTTAATGTTAAAAATTGGTCATCGTTAGGAATGCAGACAGATTGAGGTGACGGACATGATATAGCCACACATAGCCTTTACAAAGTCTCACAATACAGTGGTATGGTTCATTTCATGGTTTATACTCTTATTTGATCTGTATATTTATGTTGCATGCTTACCTGTTGTTGGGTAGTTAATGTTCCATTGGTACAATATATTTGGTTTTTCATGCAAACTGAGGAACAGCACTGCTGTATGTCCCTTAACAAACTTTCGGGCCCTTTATAACTTGCTGTTAGGTGTGAGCTCCGTGTTGAAGACCGTACCTGGACCTATAATGGTTTACTTTTATGAATTAGTTGCATGGAGAGTTGTCTCATTTGCACTCATACCACATCTTCCTATATTTATTAAAGAAATTCGAGAAAGGTATTTTATCCTACTTTTGTGCTACCTCTGATGTCGGGCTTATAGTAGACACATTTTAATTCTTATACAGAATTAAAGTCTGTATTTCTTGTTTTACATTGCAATAGTCGTTTTACTTGGTTGCTGTTTCGTAATCGATAAAAACTGTGTCAGGTTGGAATTGAAGTTGGAGTTGAATTATATTGCAATAACACGTGTAGAGCTTGGCAAACATTTCATTTACGAACTTCAAAGATTAGTTATAATGGATGGAGATTTAAGATCACTTCTTGTCACTTATTATTTCTTATTGCTATTGAATCTTGATTTTTGGTGATATATTATGAAAAGAAAATATCAAATGGTAGCATTCAACAAAAAAATGAATATTACAAAATCCTTATTTTATTTTTGAACATATTACAAATAGATTTTATTAAATACTTTAAGCACATGTATTCTGTTAATAAAAAAAATTATCATAGATACCAGGATTGAAATTTTATAAATTCGCCAGACGTGCGTTTCGTCTATAAAAGACTCACCAGTGACGCTGGAATTAAAAAAAATATTTAAATGGCCAAAAATAGAACAAGGTTGAAGAGCATTGAGGACCGAAAATTCCCAAAAGTTAATTCTTTTTCTGTAAAAACTATATATACTATGCTATTGTAAAATAATGATATAAAGACTTTAACCAAAAGTGTTTACATTGTTTTGGTATTATTCCACAAAAATAAATATGACAGAATTCTATTTTTTATATTAATTTTAATATTAAACATGTCAAAATGTTTTTAAAAAATATCATTTTAAATATAGTAACATATAGACACAAAGACAAGTTTACAGGTGAATTACATGTACACATAATCAAGACAATTTAAAAACAACAAATAACCAAATGTTAATATAGATATAGGAAGATGTGGTGTGAGTGCCAATGAGACAACTCTCCATCCAAATAACACAATTTAAAAAAAAGTAAACCATTATAGGTCAATGTACGGCCTTCAATACGGAGCATTGGTTCACACCGAACAACAAGCTATAAAGGGCCCCAAAAGTACTAACATGTAATTAAAAGTATGAGAATCAGGTTGTCATTATAACTATATTACAGCTTACGTTACATGCGAAATAAGTTTTGTTATAGCTTTATCTTAATGTGTCATAGTTAAATAACACAACCGTTTTTAACTAAACGCCTGACTGCATCTTTGAACAATTTATTTGTTCATTATATTTAAAAACAAATAAAGAAATTGAAAATCAAGGATAAATGAAAAATTGCATAGATATTTTTATCTTTAGGTAAATCCATTCAAGAACTTTGATGTTATCTTCAATAAGTTTAAATCATTTTCAAATTATACTTATTCTTGTCTTTCTTCTTTCTTTGAATTCATTTGGGTTGTCAAGAGTGTAACTACAACAGTATGTAATAAGATTTCGACAAACTACATAACAGATCATAAGTATGTCTTTTTTTTAAAACCAAGGTAAGTCTATTATCATATTAATAAATAATTAAAAACTTAACTAAGGGGGTTCTGCAATATTATATCTTTAATTGTAAATTAGCTAAATATTTACCTCTTACATGTAAATAAAAAAAAAGCATTTATAACAAGCTTAAATTGGACATCGCTTGTTATAAACTCGCTCGTGATTAATTTCAATATAATAATAAACGTACAGTAACACGATTTTCTTGATAGAGGGTTGCTGCTGACAAGTAAGCTATTAAACCAAGAGTTCCAAATGGTGAAGCTGAATTAATTCCTTCGTAAATTTACGGACGACATCACGAGTTGGTTGACCGTTATGGAATAACCGTTTCACAAATTATATCGGATATGTTCCTTGCGTCATTAGGCCACACCAATTTGATAAATAGTTCTTCGGACTATTGCTCTAAAAAATATGGGGCGAGCGAGCGAAATTATTTTGTTTTAAAAAAATTCTTGAAAATGAGTTTTTGACAGGCGAGTGGTCTGCAAGAGGAGCGATCGATATCTTAGAAGAATAAGAAGGAAAAACACTAAGTTTTGGTGCATAAGGCCTGTTATCCCATTTGAATACTTTATTCTGACTATAAGCAAACAACTGTAGACTCTTTCACCTTACAGAATCAAATATTTGAAAAAAAGATGGCAATACCAATGACCTTCACAAATGTAAAGAGCATGCAAAACACATGACAATTATTACATTGATACTTCAGTTTGTAACTTTTTTATGAATAGCCTTTTTTGACAATGTTTAAGGTTAAATACCACCAAGGGCTGTTCCAAAAATAAATGTATTGGGGGGGGGGGGAGGAAGGCACTTTTTATCCGACCCCACCATGCATACATTTTAAATTGGATATTTCATTTAAATGTTCAAGCAATCTTTCTTAAATACCACCCATCAAATTTTAATACAGGTGCCTTCCTCCCCCCATGCAACTAATTCTGGAATGGGCCTAAACAAAACATGTGATTTTCTCATGGTTGAAGAATTTTTGGGTACCTATAATTGCTTACATCTACTTCTTTTGAATTTTGGTGGAGCCAAGTTGTCTTATTGGCAATTAACCACATCTCCTTATTGTTATATTAAGATCTGTGCTTGGAAACTAAAAGACAAACAGAAGGATATGTGTTCCCATCAAAACTACATTTGTAGCTACTACTGTGAAATGTAAGATGCACTTTGGGAATGAATAAATTTTTAATATCGGATACATTTTTTTTTGATAGTAGGATTTTGACATATTTCATGGTAAATTGCAGTCTTTTATATGGATATGGTCTATATACCACACACTTTCAAAGCTTTTTGAGGTTTATTCTGCACAATTGTCCCTGATTCTACAGTTTCTGAAGGCTACCCACACTCTATAGTACTTAAGCCAGGTCAATGAGGTCACACAACAGTTTCTCTGGGCCTATATCTCCTTGCCCTGTTCACACGATTTTGTTTTAGTTTTTTTAGGAAGTTCTATTGTTTTTTTTTTCATTGACACATATTTTAAAGGGGACCTGTGGGTAATTCATTTAATTATTGTTTGGATCGGAGGGTGTTCTATCTATTTCAAAATTCACAAATTTACAGTGTAACTATCCCAACACAGAAATATCCATGTCAGTGCCAACATTGATAGGTGTAGTCCGAAATTATTCTGACGTCAAACGGCTGTTTTTCCAGACAAGCCCCAGTCCCAGCTTTTCTGGCAAAACAGCCGTTGAACGTCAGAGTAATCTCGGACTATGTGTTTGACATCGAAATATTGACAGACTTTACCCTTTTGGTTTCATAAAAGATATGTAAATGATGACAAACAACGAATAGCTGTTTGTTCAATGATTGCCTGTCCTCGGCATTGAGCCGAAACCACAACAACAAACTCAAATTCTATGGTATCGAAAATAACACACTAAATTGGATTCAGGCATTTTTACAGGACAGAACACAAACGGTAGTCATTAATGGCATTTCCTCCACCTCAGTACCCGTAACATCTGGTGTACCACAAGGAACAGTATTGGGCCCAATACTGTTTCTTATCTATATAAATGACTTACCGGAATATCTAGAACACAGTAAACTTAGACTTTTTGCTGATGACAGCATAATTTACAGGGAAATAAAAACACAAGATGATTGTCATTAGCTACAACTCGACCTTGACTCAGCAGCTCGATGGGAGTCAGATTGGCTTATGGCATTTCACCCTGATAAATGTACAAACCTTTCCATTTCTCAAAAGAAAAATAACTACCGGCATAATTACATCCTCCACAATCACATTCTCGAATCAGTTACATCAGCAAAATATTTAGGCATTACATTACAATCAAATCTAAAGTGGAACAAACACATAGACAACATAGTATCAAATGGGAACAGATCACTTGGTTTTCTAAAAAGAAATTTAAAAATAACAAACACAGAAACAAAATCAAGAGCATACCAGGCACTAGTACGACCCAAACTGGAATATAGTTGTAGTGTTTGGGACCCCCATATGAAAGAACAACGGATACAATTAGAAAAGGCACAGAGACGTGCTGCTCGTTATGTACACAACAACTACGATTACACGAGCAGTGTCACAAACATGCTAAATCAGTTGAAATGGCCACCACTAGCTGAGAGACGCTTAAAAACCAGACTTATTTTATTTAATAAAGTAATAAATTGTCTTGTTGCCATTCCATCGCATATTCTTGAACAAACAGACAGCAGAACAAGACAAAATCATACTCAGACATACAGACACATCCAAACTTCCAAGGACACATACAAATGGTCATACTTCCCGCGAACAATTATTCAATGGAATTTACTACCACAAACTGTAATTGAAACCACCACTGTTGACAGCTTTAGAGATCAGCTAACACCAGCTGTTCTCTCTAGCTTCAAATAAACAATTTCAAACAAAACATGTACATATATTTTTAATCACAATCTGTAAATACAAACACTCCAATTGTTATAAAATATTTTTATAAATTTTGTATAAATTTTTGTCAATCACGCATGCGCAACAACATGTATTCTTCAGTATTGAAACCTTGTTGACCTTAAAGAAGAAGAAGAAGAACTGATGGCTTGACATTTTGATTTTTATATTTCCTTTCACTTTTTATTGATTGATCACACGTGCGTTTGAACCCAGCTTTGATTACAGGGGGAAAAAAGCGTCAGTGAGAAACAAAAATTTGAAGGCAAGACTAATTTCGGAGCGGCATGCGGACCAAAAAAATACGGAAGGGGTAGTCTTTTTTGTGTGTTGAAAACTTGATTTCGAAAAAACAGGAGCGGGAAAATCCAAAGAACTATAAATCAAATTGGTGTGGCCTTACTACAATCCGCTTTCCTTTCATGATTGAATGTGACCTACCGAATAAGACTATTACCGGATTTGTTATAACATGACAAACATGACGGGTGTCACATGAGGAGCAGGATTTGCTTACCTTCCGGAGTACCTGAGATCACCCCTAGTTTTAAGTGGGGTGCGTGTTGATTATTTTTAAGTTTTCTATGTTGTGTCATGTATTCTATTGTTTGTCTGTTTGTCTTCTTCATTTTTAGTCATGGCGTTGTCAGTTTATTTTCGATTTATGAGTTTGATTGTCCCTCTGGTATCTTTCGTCCTTCTTTTATCTTATTTAAAACAAATATTACAATTGATTTCAAATTCTCACGAAATATAAAATTATCTTTGCTGAAAAAAGTAGTATTCTGCAAAACATTGCACTTGTCTTTTACAACTCAACAGTATGACGTCATACAACCACTCTTAGAGTTTAACATTGACATCAAACATTTTCAAGCCATCAGTAGCATCAGAATGGAATCAAATTTGAAAATCTACAGTGATCTTGAAACACCAGCTTTTAAAAATTTACTAATTTAATGTTAGATTGTAATGTCAAGGATTTAAGAATCACCTACTGCTCAAACTAATGTTTAGAATACTTAAAGGCTATTTATTATATGAACCATAATTTTCCTAAATTACAGGAGCTAAAATATCTTAGCTAAGACTTGAAATAAAATTTTGGTGAAACTTAATCTGCATAAATAACTTCTTCAGATGTCAATATACAAATCTATTCAAGCCATATTTCTCTTCATATTGTTTAGTTTTATCACCAGCCATAGGCATACCAAGGTGAAGGGCAATGTCAATTACAAACATAATATTTCAAACAATACTGTTTGTCCTCACTAATTTGTATAGTCAAACTGGATAACAATTTCCGAAGCTACACACGATGTTCGATGTGAGCCAAGGCTCCGTGTTGAGAACGTCATTTGACCTATAATGGTTTACTTTTATAAATTGTACCTCGTAAATCATATTTTTATATCTAGAAACAAGAAGCAATGTCAATTAATACGCATGTAATAACATTGCTTTTAATTTGAGCAAGAACCAAAATTATTCCCTTTTCGTCTCAAAATCTGCAACCGAAACAGATGCAGCAAACATAACAGAAATCAATAACCATGACTCTTCAGCACTATTGGTGTCCTATACTGTTACAGGTTAGTAATTAACAAATAATGGTTTTCAAGAACATTAAACTTTATAAATTAAAATCAAAGTTGGATTCACATTTCTGCTTTTTTAATTAACAAGAATGCCGCTAGCAAATATTTTGATAATTTTTCTTTTTATGCAGCAACCGCAACTTAATTTTCAAGAGCCAAAACCGATTACCCTGTCATTAAAGCAATGACTCTCTCGTTCCAAAAGTACCAAAGAGCACCAATTGCCTTACAAGAAAAACAAATGTTAAAGAAATACCTAATGCTATCCATAATATCATAATTTATAGGTGTTTTAAAAAGTTTAATGAAGAGAATATTATAAAAGAATTTCAATGTAATCCGTTTAATACTGTGATAGAAGAACAAGACACAGACAAAGCTTTAAATATCTGGTATTCTCTTTTCAATAATGTTTTAAATAAGTATGCTCAAATAAAAACAAAGCGAGTCTAGAATGTGCAAAGGCCAGAATGGTTAACCCCTGAAATACTAACTGCCAGACAAAGCAGGGATTATTACCATAAAAAGCATGATCTAGACAGAGACAGGTTCTGGAGGAACAAAAGCACATCACTTATAGATGATGCCAAAAAAAAACAATTTGTATAAAACAGCTACAGGCTAAAAATCCAAAATAATGATGGAAATATGTCAAAGGGCTCAATCAAACTAAAAGCTCCTTTTCCATCCCAACTTAAGATACACAATGATGTTATCATAGAAACTCAGCATATAGTTGATGCTTTTAACAAACATTTAGAAATATTGCCCCAAAAGATAGCCTATCATCATCTCAATCATACAAATTTGATAGTAATAAGATTTATGAGGAGGTAGCAGCAAAAGTACCTCAAGATACTTGGTTTTACATCCCCTTGATTACAGTTGCAGAAGTTGAGGACTGCCTTAGCAATTTAAATGTTGCAAACGCTACAGGCATTGATAAGATCAGTCCTCGCATACTTAAACCATCATCAGAAGTTATTTCATCGTCAATAGCTTATATTGTAAATAGGAGTATCACTGCTGGTATATTTCCTTCTGAGCTTGAAAATGCCCGTGTCATGCCTAGTCAGTACAAGGGTCCTGAAGATACTGTCGACTATAGACCAATATCTTTTTTGCCTACTCTTTCAAAGATTTTTGAAAATCATGTCTCCAAACACCTTTACCAATACCCATTAAAAATAACCTCCTTCATGCAAGTTAGTCTGGATTTAGATGCCACCAATTTTGTCATATTGCTTTACTTAAATTTATTGATCAGTGGTTGAAAGCCATTTGGTGATGGAGAAATTATAGGTATTATCTTCCTAGATTTAAAAACGCATTTGATCTGGTAGGTCACATTATCCTTCTTCAAAAACTGCAGTGCTACAAAATTTCAAATGTATCATGTAACTGGTTTAAATCATATCTATCTCATAGGTTCCAACAAGTTGAAAAAGGGACAATCAAGTCAAGGTCACTAGAAATAAAATCTTTGTACCTCAGGTCTCCATATTATGTCCCGTTTTATTATCAATATTCATTAATGATTTACCCCTTCATATAACCTCATCTCAAGCAGACCTCTGTGCAGATGATACTACCATTCACTGCATAGGTCGTAGTCTCAATACCATCCAGGACAGCATTACAAATGATTTAGACAGAACTGAAGAATGGTGCAAGGGAAATAGGATGTATATAAATCCAACAAAAACTACATCTATGGTTATTGGTTTTTAGACAGAAACTAGCAAAAACAGGCCATGTTCTTAATTTGACTGTTGGCAACTCCCACATTAGAGACGTTAATGGCGAAAATCTCCTAGGGGTTTTTATTGATGAAAATCTTGAATTGACACTATATGCACAAAAATCAGTACCAGGCTAAATTTGATCTAGGACAAAGAAATCCCTCCCCCTAGAAACACGAAAGTTATACTTTAATGTTATATTAAGTTATATTCTCCCTATTTTGGATTACTGTTGTACAATTTGGAGGAACACAAGTGACCAAAATACAAATAGATTAGATAAACTTAAAAAAACGAGAAGCTGGAATTATTCTTGAACTTCCTTATGATACTCCATCTCATACAATGTTTAAAAAGATATCATGGCCTCGATTTACTGACGGTGTAATTTTCCACAAGGCCTTATATGTTCATAGATGTTTATATGGATCTGTCCCAGCATATTTGTCTAACAAAATCTCCTATTTTACAAATAAAAATGGAATGCAACTAAGATCAAATACTACCCAATTACTTAATATAGCAAAGGCAAAAACAAGCACATTTAGAAGATCTTTTTCATATTCTGGCCCAACTTTATGGAAAAAACTATCAGAAGCATTAAGACACATGTCAAACATAAATACTTTTAAAACAAACTGCTTTAAGTTTCTACTTGAAAATCCAGGAATTATTTAAATACTTATGTATCAATTTTTGTTATAAAATTGAGAAAGAAAATGGGGAATGTCTCAAAGCGACAACAACCCGACCATAGAGCAGACAACAGCCGAAGACATCCAATGGGTCTTCAATGTAAAGAGAAACTCCCGCACCCAGAAGCGTCCTTCAGGTGGCCCCTTAAAAATATGTATACTTTTTCAGTGATAATGGACGTCATACTAAACTCCGAATTATACACACCAAACTAAAAATAAAAATCATACAAGACTAACAAAGGCCAGAGACTCCTGACTTGGAACAGGCGCAAAATTGCGGCGGGGTTAAACATGTTTATGAGATCTCAACCCTCCCCCTATACCTCTAGCCAATGTAGAAAAGTAAACACATAACAATATTAATGCAAAAATAATGTTTTCTTATGTTTATCTTTGCTATGAAGAAATTGTGTGATGCATTGTGAGTAGGGTGTGAGGGCCTCAAGGGAAAATAGTGTTTGTACTAATTGAGCATACCCTCTTGAAATAAAGGTTATTATCATTATTATGTAAGCTACCTACAAATACATGCACTTATATAAATACAATAACATATTCTAGATAAAAGTAATGCATCTTTTTTCTTTTGTTGGATTCACGTTTCTGCCGGCAGCAAAATGTTCGATGAATTATTTCTTGGAAATATTTTGCAAGAAAAACAAACTACACCAAACATTCTAGATTGAAATCAAAGTTAATCTACTAGACGTTTGCATCAGTTGAATTTTCATTTTTCAAGTTTTTTTATGGAAAAATTTGCAAGCAAAAACTTTAACAAAACTACACCAAACATTTGCCTCTGTTGGATTCAAGTTTCTGCTTTTTTTATTCATCAAGAATGCTGGCACATAATTTTCTCGAGATACAACCCAGTACCCTGTTATTACAGCAATCATTTCCAATGACTGCTCCTTCCCCATTGTACCATTCAACACCAATACGTGTAAGTTACGAACAAATACATGCCTTATTATCAATACAATAAAAAATTCTAGATAAAAAATAATGTACCTTTTTGCATCAGTTGGATTCACGTTTGTGCTTTTTGCATTCATCAAGAATGGTGGCAATACAATTTTCAATATATTACTCCTTGGAGATATTTGCAAGTTAAATCGTTAACAAGCTAAACCAAATCTAAGTTAATGTTCTAATTTGTTTGGATTCACGTTTCTGCATTTTTTATTCCTTAAAAAATGCTGGAATCAAAATTTTCAACAAATTTTTTTTGGGAGATACAGTACAGCCTGTGACATTCTCTTAATTATGTCCACCTTCTTGCATGGTCAACATCCAATGGTGGCCATTTATTGGGGTATTCAATCTTGAGATGTTGGCCATTTATTGGGATCATAAAACATAGGTTGATGTTTTATCTAATAATGTTACCTGTACCTGTTGTAATCAATCAGGGTTGAAGTTTTCAACTTGTTTGTTTCTTTTAAATTTACCTGTACAGGTAACTTAGGTTTCTTTCAAAATTGACATTTCACCTTTTTTGAAAATGTAGAATAAAGACATTGTTTTAGTCTTTATTAATTAATATTATTTTGGATTTTTCTGTCTTTTGAATTTATTCAAATTTTTTTAATTTTTTTTTTATTTGTTTTTATTCATTTTTGTATGATTTTGTTTCTTATTCTTTTAATGTCTTCTTAGTAAGAATCTTGAGAAGCAAAAAGACAAAAATGTCAAAGATAAAGTTATTGACTAGCATTTGAAAGACAACAGACTTTAATT
Organism: Mytilus edulis; assembly: GCA_019925275.1. Taxonomy (NCBI): domain Eukaryota; kingdom Metazoa; phylum Mollusca; class Bivalvia; order Mytilida; family Mytilidae; genus Mytilus; species Mytilus edulis. The sequence continues at coordinate 79,150,326 of CM034358.1, read as the reverse complement.
ATTTTTTTTAAAAGTAAAACAAAAAACAAAAAAATTAATGTACATGATAATCATTGTATTTAATTGTTTATTTGCATTATTTAATGAATTATCATTAATAATAACTAATAATCAAGCAAATGATATTTTTAATGAAACCATGAAGGAAGTAATTTTTAGCAAGCCTGTTTCTTAACAAAATAAAATGATCAGACAATATCAATCCTCTTATAATAAATTTTTATAACATCTATTAATTATTTAGGAAAACTACAAATATCATTATACGGTTTAATAGGAAAAAACAATTTTTGTCTGTCTTTTTTTTTAAAATCTGAAATCAGGAGTTAACATAATGGACATGTTGAAGAGACTTATTTTTCCAAAAAATATTTAAAGAAAAAAACTGTCTTGCTTTGCCTTTTTGAAACAAATGGGAACTTATTAAATATGACATCTTCAAATTGGCTAAGATCTGTCAGTTAAAAGCCAAAATTTGACAAAATACACTCATATAGATGGTTACACTTTTATGGTCTATTAATTAAATCATTTTTTTTTCTGTGTACATTTATATTGTTGGAAGTGCTGGACTGGTATGATACATATTTTTGGTATACATTTGCAAATATTTCCCTAAACCCAGGCCTTTTAGATAAAGTTAACAATTTCAGGGACTCGAATGAATTAAGACTTTAAAAGCCTTGATGAAAAATAAATTTAAAAGAAAAATATAAGTATATTTTTGAAAATAGATTTAAAAATTAAAACTTTGGTAAAAACTGTATACTCAAATGTGTCACATAGCATAGAGAGTTAGTGGTCATAATTTAGAAATAAAAAATAGGACAATATAAAATTCCTAGAAAGGATAGAATATTTTAACTGTGCCACTTGCTGGACAATGAAGACCACTCCTTCCTTGATTGTAAAATTAACAAAACAACTTGAGATAATCTATTTGAAAATTGTTTACCTTCTCATAATATTGTCTCTTACCGAAGAACAAAAAGTGAAAGAAATGCTTAACTTACATGAATATGTTGAAAATATTGGCTCCCTTATAACATGTATAAAATAGTCATTATTAAAACTGAGGGCAGAAACTTAAAAAAAATCCATGTGTTTTAATTTCTTATAGAATTGTTAATTCTTTGCATTATAATTGTTTTTTGTTTGTTTGTTTTTTTTGTCACAATCTAAATACCATATGTTTATATGACAATACAAATATTATCAAATTTTGTTTAATTAATGAATATTTTGAATATATTTATACAATAGAGAAATAAGGAATTGCCTAAATTTTATTTAAAATAAATTCTAAAGACAATCTTTAACATTTGTAAAACAGTATTGAATGCAGATAAGTCTATCTACTATGATTTAAGTATAAATCATTTTGATTTAAGAAAATTAATTGGAGAAAAAACTTTTCAAAAGAAAAAGGCAGGCATTGGGAAAGTTTGCATTACTTTAGAAGATGATATTCATTTATTCTTCACTTACCATAAATTACATGTAAAAAATAACTTAAATTGATTAAAAAGGTATAATGTCAAAACAAATAGTTATGAGTCAAATTAAAAAAAAAAAGAGCTATATATTCAACTAATTACATTATTTCATTTTATTTTTGAATTTTCTTGTCATAATCACAGTAATTAAATTTCACAAACACATACATGTATATTTTACCTGAGACTCATGACATGTAAGTTATATAATTTTAACACTTCAATGCAGTCAAGATTTCCCTTTATCCTTGACTAATTGATTAATACCTTGTGTATTAATTAAGCGACAGGGGCTATAATGATGGACATATAGGGCCACCATGATGGACATACTTTTTATGGCCACCATGAATAAGATAATGTCACAGGTAGTACTGTATGTGCAAGCAAAAACAAAACTGCACAGAACATCTTAGATTGATATCAAAGTTAATGTTCTAATTTGTTTCTGTTGAATGTTCATTTTGGCTTTTTTATTCATCAAAAATGCTGGCAGCCAAATTTTCAATCAATGATTTCTTGGAGATATATTCAAGCAAAAAAAAAAAAAAAAACACCAAAATTCTAGATTGAAATCAAAATTACTGTACTAGTTTGTTTCTGTTGAATTCACGTTTCTGCTTTTTTATTCACCTAGAATACTGGCAACAAAATTTTCAATAAATTATTTCTTTTTTCTTTATGCAGCAACCACCAAATAATTTTCAAGGGCCACAACCGAGTACCTTGTCATTACAGCCACCACTCCTAATGACTTCTCCTTATCTAGGGAACCAGACAGCACAAATGCATGTAAGTTACCAACACATACATGCAGTCATATCAATACAATTAAAAATTCTAGGTAAAAAATTATGTGCTTTTTGCTTCTGTTGGATTCATGTTTCTGATTTTTTTTATTCATCAAGAATGCTGGCGGCAGATTACAATTTAAAAACAATGTTCCTATGAGATAATTGCAAGCAAAAACAAAACTATACCAAACATTTTACATTGAAATCAAAGTTAATGTTCTAATTTGCTTCTGTTTGATTCTCGTTTCTGCTCTTTTTTATTTACTAAGAATCCTTGCAGCAAAATTTTCAATAAATTATTTGTTGGGAGATATTTGAAAGCAAAATAAAAACTACACCAAACATTCTAGATTAAAATGAATAATAAGTACTAAGTTGCTTCTGTTGGATTTTCATTTCTGCCTGTTTTTATTTATAAGGAATGCTGGCAGCACAATTGTCAATAAATTATTTGTTGGGATATATTTGAAAGCAAAATCAAAACAACACCAAACATTCTGGATTAAAATGAAAAACAAGTACTAAGTTGCTTTTGTTGGATTTTCATTTCTGCCTTTTTTTATTAATAACGAATGCTGGCAGCAAAATTGTCAATACATTATTTGTTGGGAGATATTTGAAAGCAAAATCAAAACTACACCAAACATTCTAGATTAAAATCAAAGGTAATGAACTAATTTGCTTCAGTTGTATTCTCCTTTCTGTTGTATTAACATTTACCAAGAATGACGGCAGCAAAATTTTTTCAATAAATGATTTCTTGGAGATATTTGTAAGCAAATACAAAACTACACCAAACATTCTAGATTGAAGTCAAAATGAATGTAACAATTTGCTTCTTTGGATTCACATTTCTGTTTTTTTTTTTTATTAAGTTTTCTATAATTTGTTTTATGCAGCAACTGCCACACACTTTTCAAAGGCCACAACCCAGTACCCTGTCATTACATTCTTCACTTTCAAGGACTCATCTGTAATCACTAGCCAGTCAACACTAAGGTTATGAGGTCGAACCCCGCTCGTGCGGGTGCACTCAACTCCAATCTTAATTTACTAGGATTGTCAGCTTTTCTATCGACGGTCGGTGGTTTTCTCCGTACACTCCGGCTGCATCCACCAATAGAAACTGGCCGCCACGAAATAACCTAAATACGGTGCTTAAAAATGGCGATAAAACAACAAAAATAAAAACAAATCAAATCCAAAGACTCACCCTTTAACAGGGCACCAGACAGTACCAATATGTGTCAGTAACCATTAAATACATGCCTTAATATTAAAATACAATTAAATTTCAAATGTATCATGTAACTGGTTTAAATTATATCTATCGCATAGGAGTCAACAAGTTGAAAAAGGGACAATCAAGTCAAGAGCACTAGAAATAAAATCTTTGTACCTCAGGGCTCCATATTATGTCCCGTTTTATTATTATTATTCATTAATGATTTGCACCTTCATATAACCTCATCTCAAGCAGACCTCTATCCAAATTAAACCAAACTTGGCCACAATCATCATTGGGGTATCTAGTTTAAAAATTGTGTCCGGTGACACGGTCAACCAACCAAGATGGCCGCCATGGCTAAAAATAGATAATAGGGGTAAATTGCAGTTTTTGGCTTATAACTAAAAAATTAAAGCATTTAGAGAAAATCTGAAATGGGGTTCAATTGTTTATCAGGTCAAGATCTATCTAACCTGAAAATTTCAGATGAATCGAACAACCAGTTGTTGGGTTGCTGCCTCTGTATTGGTAATTTTAAGGAAATTTTGCTGTTTTTGGTTATAATCTTGAATAATATTATAGATAGAGATAAACAGTGAACAGCAATAATGTTCAGCAAAGTAAGATTTACAAATAAGTCAACTTGACCGATATGGTCAGTTGACTCCTTTAGGAGTTATTGCTCTTTATAGTAAATTTTTTACATTTTTCATAAATTTTTGTAGATTTTTAGAAAATATTTTCCACTGTAATTACTGGGCCAAGTTCATTATAGATAGAGATAATTGTAGCAACAAGAATGTTCTGTAAAATAAGATCTATAAACACATCACCATCATCAAAACACAATTTTGTTATGAATTTATCTGTGTCCATTGTTTAATATGCACATAGACCCAGGTGAGCGACACATGCTCTTTAGAGCCTCTAGTTTTATTTCTTATCAGGAATGCTGGCTACAAACAACAAAAATCAAAATAAAATAAAATCCAAAGACTCATCCTTTAACAAGGCACCAGACAGTACCAATATGTGTCAGTTACCAACAAATACATGCCTTAATATTAAAATACAATTAAATATTCTAGATAAAAAATAATGTACTTTTAGGAATTAGTTTGGTTATTTGCAAAATAAAACGTTTACAAAACTACACCAAATCAGAGAAAATTTTATAATTTGCTTCTGTTGGATTCACGTTTCTGCTTTAATGATTCGTCAAAAATGCAAGCAGCAAAATTTTGCAAACAAAAAACAAATATACTCCAAACATTATAGATTGAAATCAAATTTAACGTGCTTTTGTTGGAATTTCATTTTTGCTTTTTTTTATTCATCAAGAATGCTGGGAGCAAATTTTTTTTTTCTTTAAGCAGCAACCACTACATCCTTTTCAAGGGACACAACCCAGTACCCTGTCAGCACAGCCATCAATCCTAATGACTGCTTCTTATCCTGTATTGCCGACAGCACCATTTCATGTAAGTTACCAACAAATACATCATGCTTTCATATCAATACTATTAAAATATTCTAGATAAAACATAATGTACCTTTTTGCATCTGAAATCAAAATGTATGCATTGATTAGCTTCAGTTGGATTCTCATTTCTGCTTTATCAATGTTTATTTTCTTCATAAAGAAAGCAGTAAAATTTTCAATAAATTATTTCTTAGAGATATTTGCAATAAATACAAATATACCAAACATTCTAGATTGTAATCAAAGTAAATGTATTAATTCGCTTCTGATAGTTCACTTTCTGCTTTTTGTTATACATTTAGAATGCTGGCATTTTGATGCAGCAACCGCCATATATACAGCAACCACTCTTACAGTCCGCTCCTATCCACGGATACCAGACAGCAGGAACATGTGTAAGTTACCACGAATACATCATTCATTCATATCAATACAGTCATTTCATTTTGTTTATTTTCTTTGGTTACATCTTCTGACATCAGACTCGGACTTCTCTTGAACTGAATTTTAATGTGCGTATTGTTATTCGTTTACCTTTCTGCATTGGCTAGAGGTATAGGGGGAGGGTTGAGATCCCAAGTCAGGATAACTGTACTTTATTGTTAAATGCATCATATAATTTGATTTGTGATTTATTGTAGGTACATCCTTCTGAAATATGGCAGCCAGGTTAGTACATATACATTTTCAACAAAAAAATACTCCAAAACCTCTATACTTGTACTAATTTTGTAGAACTAATTGCAATATCAAACATCTATGAAATAATTTTAAGTCCTCAATTTGCTTATATTTATCAAATTATTTTAACATTTAATTTTCCTCTCCTTATTTCATTCCTGTTTTCAACACACGATCTTCAACTAATGTGTTTACAATATGTTTAACTCTCCTCGAATCGATAAGTCAGTTTTACACGAGGTGTAATACCACCATTGATTTTTCCTGATTAGTTTTTTTAAATAAGCACTTTTTTGAAAAAAAGAGCAGGATTTATTTCTGTTACAAATAAAGAAATCCTTGGCCAGAGAATTATTTTATCCTGTCCAGTACTATAGAAAAAATCATATAAATTTCACTGCATTTAAGAAAATAAACATCACTGGAAGTTAACCAATCAAACTATGTTACCTGTACACAAGTTTCAGTAAACATGTAACCTCAAGTTTCCAAAATATTCTATAGAAACAATTAAAACATATTGGTGCTTTGAAAAACCGAAGATATAAGTTTTTGACCAAGAAAACGCTTTACTGCAATGAATAAAGAATCAATTACCTACAACTGTCAAATTCAAGGAAATATTATTTGTCAACCTATTTTCATATGCAACCAGATGTGACGTACTATGATTTGGTGGTATTACACATGAAGAAGACTTTTTTGTTGTTGAATAAAATGAATGTGACTTTTTACCTTAGTAATACTGGTTACTAGTTTTGCAAGCATGCCTTTGAAGTTTTGTTATTATCAGTTCAATAGTTTGAGAAAAATCTAGTATCAGGTAAGACTTCATCTATAGCAAAATTTCAAAAAATCCAAAGAAAGCTGCATCATGATAGAGTATAGCGCGGATCAATTAATGATATTTTTTTTATTTAATCTACATACAAACAGTTGAATATGATACAAAAGATGACTTAAGTATGATATATATCACTAATGGACCTCTTTGTCTTCTTTTAGTACTTTTATACCTCCCATTTCATCAAAATTTCAATTTTTTATTCCAATAAATAAAACGTTAAGGATAAATTTCCCTCATTTATGATAGAAATGATAGTTATTTGTTGCGGATTGGAGAATTTCTTTTTTTAACGTTTTTAAAGGTGTAAAAAAAAGACATTGCCCGCATTTTAATTTTAGAAACGCATAATGAGAAGATTTTTTAATTTATCGCTACAATACAAACATTATCATATATGTGAGATGAATTTTTCTGTAAAACTTTCATTTCACCTAAAATAAAAGCCAGATTTTAACATATTCAAGTGTAAGATTTTGAAAATCTTATTGATTCAAACTGAACAGGAAATCATACTGTGACCTACGTGTATTGATATTCGTTTTCGTGTAACATGTACACGATTTCGTGCTTCCTTCGTGCAGGTTTTAACTTTTTTTTACATATACCTTTTCTCTAGCAATTGATCAACAAATACAAAATTCTTATATTCTATCAACTAACATCCACGTACCTGACAATGGTGTCGGGTTGAGGAGGGTGGAGGATATTTAACTTGTATCCTGGTAATCTGTTAATCAAAGTACTAAAGTACTGAACATCGGATGACAGCCACTTCTTGTGGGTGGTCACAAGCACTTGTCTCAGAAAAAAAGATCACATCTTTTTACCTGAAAGTGAGGTTAATGTACACATGGTTTTTTTTGTGAGACAAGTTCTTGTGTGGAAGATAAATAAATAAAAGGGAATTCAACATCACCGTAATAACTATTATATATAATGTAGTGATACAAATCAATATAATCTGGTTTATAGAATATCAATATTTGTATATAACAGTTCCATGTATGTATAATTTTTTATCCATTTGTATATCATTTTATTCTACTAATTAGTAATAGAGCAGTACAAGTGCATGGTGGACACTCTTCTATCATAATTCGATTTTTCTTATATATTGGATTTGAGTAGGCATTCAAATGTTCCCGCAAAATGAGAGAGCAAGGACCAATAACTCTGTGTGTATCTGTATATAATCTTCACCACCTTTATAGGAGATTGCGATCGTTCTTGAGAAATTCTTCTGTATGCGTTAACATAATTTTTCTGTACGTCTGCATAGATATTAATACTTTGTACTTACATACATATAAAACATTTTAATATTAAAAAAATATTGAAGAAATGAATATATCATGTGTATAGAAAAATAATAAGGAATGTTATTATTCACTCGATGATGTCGGCGTATTTATCATGTTTTTAGATCGGTTAAAAAACCCAAAACTAATTTACATAATGGAAATTTAGGCGATAGCAATACATCGGAATGACCTCAAGGTCATCATCTGTAAAAATGTATTGCTATTTAAATGAAAATCATTCAGAATATGTCATGCGATTCAATTAAAAACTATTCACTTTTCCGCTGTAGAATTGTCATTACAAATAGAAAAAAAAACATAACATCCCCTTTTCCCTTTTCCATAAACTAAGTTGGTACAATAAATTACTTACAAAGTGTCTTGAATTTTTTCATACACCGTTTTATGATGGTAACAATTCATTTGTGTCTTACTTCATGCAGTTATAGTCATATTTTTATTGTGTATGGATTATAATTTTTAAGGTTTATATCTAGATTAATTAGTAAGTTTGATTTACATTTTGAATATTTACATTCTGAGTAGGGCAAATAAAAACCTGAATGCGTTAAAAAGGAATATTTCACTTTACGGCGGTCGGTAAAAAAGGATGCTAAATTTTGCAAATCTTTCTAAACAATTATCTTTTTTAATTAAGGTATAGAATTTCAGATAATGCATATTTTAATATTTCTCTTGTCGCAGAACACAACGAAGAGTGTCATGATTGCCTAAAGAAAGACCTCCATACGGTCAATCCTGACACCCCTTAGTGTGTTCTACGACAAAAAATACCGAAAACTATGTACTATCTATACCATAACTATATATTTATTAAAGTATTACAAGGGAAATTCTTCTATCATAGAATGATATAAGAAAAAGGGAGAAAAAGCTCCCTAAAGCACTAAGTATGGCTTGTTCTGTCTACTTATATTCATGGTAGAGTCCTATTTCAAAGAAATGCTTAACATGTGTTTGAGAGACTCAATCCACTCAGAATATTTCATTTTTATGATAATTAACTTAACACAATAACAAGAATTTTAAACAAATGAGAGTACCCAAAAGGTCGTATGTGACTGCACAGCTTTCCATATTACGTGTAATACCACCTCTGCTTTCCCTATCAGTCTTTGTTAAATTCGCACTATTCAAAAAAATTTGCAGAATAGATCTTTGTTTCAAATAAAAGAAATACTTAGTTTGATTTGTCTTTGTTTCAAATAAGGAAATAAAATTGAGAATGGAAATGGGGAATGTGTCAAAGAGACAACAACCCGACCATAGAGCAGACAACATCAGAAGGTCACCAACAGGTCTTCAATGCAACGAGAAATTCCCGCACCCGGAGGCGTCCTTCAGCTGGTTTGATTTGTCTTTGTTTCAAATTAAGAAATACCTGGCATGAGTAAAGTTATATCCTGTCCAGGACTATAAAAAAAAATTACATTTAATTGAATATAGGAAAATACATATCACTGGAAGTTAACCAATCAAATGTTCACCTTTTTTTAGCTGTATACAAGCTTGAGCAATCTTGTATAAATCTCAAGTTTCCAAAATATTCTATAGAAACCCTAAATAAAAATACAATGGTGCTGTTAAAAATCCAAGATATATGTTTATGACCCAGAAATTGTTAACAGCAATGAAATGTAGGATCAATTACCTACAACTCTCAAATTCAAGGGAATATTTTTTTACCAATTTTCCTATTTTTTGCAACATAATGTGACGTACATTGCTTTGGTGGTTCTACACCACTAGAGTGCACAATCACCTGTTTAACTTATAATTTAATTCATATTAAAAGTCAGTTACTGAAAAATACAATATTTATAACATGTATAAGTAATTTTCAAATAAATTTGGTATTATCAATGATCCCCGAAAATGAGTTCATGGTCAGACGAACCATGATAGACATGTACACTGTATAATCATTATACACAGAGAATAAATAAAACTGGCGCTAATATCCTCAGAAACGGACCAACCTAAAAATCTTCTCATGGAGCATTGATACATAAAAATAAGGTCAAGGAAATATGAACCCTGTCATATAGACATGCTCGCCTTACAATCATTCCATACACCAACAGTACAATTTGCAGGCACCAGATGTGCATTTACACAATATAAGTCTCTTACGTGATGCTTCTGACCTGAGACTACTATAACACAGAGATTGGTCACTACCGATTTATCGTGTAATGTGAGTCTCCACTTTTGCAGCTACGTTAATATAACGTAGTTTCGTATTTAACAGTAACAGACGACATATATCACCACCTAATCACCGAGACTACTAATCAGTATCGGATATAATTAAAAGTAAATTATAAAAAAACAAAATTAGAGGGAAAAAGAAAATAATTTATTTATATCTTTGTTATCACTATTCATATCTATATATTTTTTTAATCCGTTTATAGTTCGTTAATAAATTGTAATTATGCGGCGAAAATGCAAATGTGATTAATCTTATCCATCTTAAAGCTAGGTACATTGTTTTGCTGCAGGTCCGTTAATTGTATCTAATATACAAATATTTTACCTGTAAAGACAGGTAGTGTCAATAGCATGGGAGATGAATTTGTTTCACAGCTGGGTGCCTAGAATACACGACTTAGTCTCGTTAATTGCAATACACTTTTATTCCGTATACTTGTAAGGTATTTTCACAGCTGAGTATCCAAGATACATATTTGCAGTAATCCTTGTGGTTTGATTCGGGAGGCTGTGGAAGGGGTTTTACAAGGTAAAAAATGTAGAGAATGTAGAAAAAATGATCGTCAAATAAAGATTAGAGAAGAGAAGATAATAAGTGTAAAAATTGAAAGAGAAGAAAAAAATGGCATAGAAATTATAGGAAACAAAGAACCCCCGACCCGACCCTCATTCAGATTATCCAACGCTAATTTTATTTTTCAAGCCATTTTTTTTTCGGTTTTAAGATTCTTTATTTCTCAAACACTATAAAGTTACAATGGTACAACGACGTTCATCAGCTTCCCTTCTCTTAATTCTTTTTTTTTAAATTTCAATCTGATAATTAGCTAGTGAGGTTTTTTCCTGATCACATTCCTTTCAGTTTAATCAGGATGCCTTTCTTTAAGTAATTACATGTTAAATATACAATCAATTTAGATCAAATTTAGCTAACAGTGTAATTAGCGGCAATTACAGAGGACAAAAAATATCATTAAAGATAAATGAGTAATTACCTTACGTAACAGATCAGCAAAGAGGTTAGAATTTCAATTGGTACACAAAGCAAACATCAGCCCTAAAAAATCAAATATAAATGTTCCCCAATAATCGCCGTCATTTTTATCTTTCAATTCACAATGTCCAGTATCAGTGAATTTTTATCTTGGGATGATAGTGATCTGAATCTTGATCTTTTACTTGGTAATTATATATACTGCATCAGATATTGAATCTGACGATGACTATGTCCCTGCTGCATGATGACCAAACACTTTTGGTTCACCATAAACTAGACCTAATCACAAACTTAAACATTGTTGACGCCACCGGAAACAACATACCTAAGTCCTATGTCTCGCTTTTTGACTCTGTCAAGTGAGACACAAATGTCCCATGCTACTTTTTTATGTGCCTGTATCAAGTCAGGATCTTGTATTTCAGTGGTTGCTATTGGTTCGTGTCTGTCATATTTGATTTTTTTTTTGCAAAGTGCTTTGTTAATGTTGACTTATCGTTTTCTCTACTGAATTGTTTATAGTTTTCATGTCAGGGACTTTTGAAGCAAAGTTTAAGTTTTCTCATTGTTGAAAGTAATTACAGCGAATTCCAAAGGTTTACATTCACATCAATGAACTTAATTCAACTTCAATAGTTGTCTGATTCTGTCATTCAAGATCATTTTTAAAAATATATCATAATCTCTTATGTTTTTTGGTACTGCTGCAAATGACTATTCCTTTAATATATCAAGATGTGTGGTTACTTGTGTGTTTTTTCATTGAAGTGTCATCCAAACTAAGCATGTTTGTGAATTTCTGCAATCCTGTCTTCGTTTAAAAGCATTTAATAATAGAAATATATATTAAAATACTTAAATATTTATTTCTCAATTCTCCATATACTGAGACAAGCATGACAATATGGCAATGAAATTCAAAAACAAATATTTTTTTTTAATTTCACCGGTTCTGGTCCCTTTTCCTATACCTGTACTTCGCCCTTCTTCCTATGGCAGCTGATTTCTTTCTGCGAGGCATTCTTAATCCTACAGTAAAGAGTATATCAGATTAGAATAATAAAAAAGAACCTTTATCTTATAGCCTATTCTAAGACAGTTATCTAAGATGAAGGCTCATCAATAATTGAACAATCATGTCAGTATTTATCAAAACATTTATACTGATAAAGCAAACCAAGTGCAAGTACTAATGATAATATAATGTGTGTAGCATTAAGGATACAGACTCTCTATGCAGACAGTCTGACAGGGCTTCAATCTTTCATTGCATAAAATATTGTTCTAACATGAAAAGACTGCTTTTATATTATCAGCCGAATCAAATAAATGTATGACCCTTGTCACGTGTGATTCAGAATTTCTCAGTTCTGCATGATTGCCACAAAAACACAGAAAAAACGGTATTCCATAAAATTACAAATTTTACATACTTACAACGTTTTATTACAAAGGCTTGCATTCCAATTATCCGAAAACCGATTGTTCATCTGAAATGAAAGTTTTAGCCAAGTTGCTCATTGACCCGGTCCTACGGACTGGTAAAATTTCGAGGTTACATCCCAGTTTAGACAGTAAATTCAAGTCTATAACTGCACTTTTTTTATTCAAAGTGTAAATAAACAAACATTAATGATTATTACAAATCTTATATTCACACTTACCGAAACTTAAACATCTCTAAACAGCCACACTTGCTTATTAAATTACTCTCTTCAGCAGTCAAAGATGGCGGATCTTGTTCACCTTATCAATCACCTTAGATCACGTGACTCGGATGTTATCGATGACCACAAAATAATTACGTTTTGACTGGTCAGTACAGGAAGTGACCAATCTCTGTGTTATAGTAGTCTCAGTTCTGACTGAAACATATGAAAATCGAAAACCGTTGTTCATGAAATGAGGCCCCGGTCAAAGGCAACCTGCAAGACAGATATGTCTACTTACAATCATTCCACACACGAAATATAATGGACCTATAGCTTGTTACTGTTATCAGTATCTTAGAAACAAACCAAAAATAATAAATCTGTAAAACATTAATAGAGGCTCGTATGATCTATGTGCATCTTTATGAGTGGCCGTTCGTGTCATTGGCGGTATGAACATACCGTATGAAATTTTCAACGCGTTGGTTTTCACTTTCAACCCGTTGGTTTTTATTATCAACGTGTTGATTTTTACTTTCAACGCGTTTGTTTTTATCATCAACGCGTTGGTTTTTACTTTAAACGCGTTTGTTTTTACTTTTAACGCGTTGGTATTTACTTTCAACGCGTTTGTTTTACTTTCAACGCGTTGGTTTTCACTTTCAACGCGTTGCTTTTACTTTCAACGCGTTGGTTTTCACTTTCAACGCATTGGTTTCACTTTCAATGCGTTTATTATCAATTCCATACCGTAAGTTTTCCACTTCTCTCTACCAATCAACATCTTTGTAACAAAGTACAATCTTGTCAACCGTTCTGACGCACGCCAAATTGTTGGTATGTTTGATGGGGAAATATATTCCCCGTTTTTATAGATACTTACTGACTTGCTACATGACTACACGTAGGGGAGACCGGGAGCGATTTTTAGATTGATTCGAGGAAATGGTGAATTATTGCAGCCGCATTATCACTTCAGATACAAGGGACGATGATACATCAGAAAATGTTCGAGGGATGTACACAGGTTTGATATATGTTTAGGGTGAATAAAACTCACATGATATTTCTTGATAGTCTGAGTTCTCGTCAGAGCTTACATTCAAACAGTACCCACTTCAAAGAAAATTATTCAGTTGGAACACTCCTTCAAAAGTAAAAATTTTCCATACAAGCAATAGCAAATGTTTTGTAGAAACACTTATTCGACATTTTTTCCATAACCTACAGTTCACAATATTATATATTGTTATAATATTTCGAAACGTCTTAGTTACACACGACCTAGTTTGTTTTTGAAAATCGTCTTTGTACAAAACGACCAAGTTACGAAACGAACTGCACCCATGAAAGTTACAACAATTGGGTTTAAAATGAGTAACATTCAGAAAGGTTGCTATCAGAGGTTCGTTGAAAAATTATATGCTATTTCTATATTGTAAAAATTGACAAAATTATTGAATTTGACCAACGTCCTTCTTCACTGAAAACTGATGACAGCTACTCTGGAGAAGAAAATATTTTTCTTAACAATTTACAATATCATAATTGTTGAGGTCCACTGTGCTTACTTACAATTATGAAGACTTTGAAATGAATATCGACACAAAATTATATCTGGAGATAAAACGAACAGAGTTGTTGCATAACTTATCTGTATATGGTAATGATGTGCCTTATGATATAGTTGAAAATCAGAGAAGTGACGAATGGTTCCACCAGAGAGCAATGAGGATAACAGCATCAAATGCAGAGTCTGTTTCCACACTTAAGAAAGAATCTTCAGTGTTTAATAAACTGAAGAAAATCATGTATAAAACTGATCCGATCAAACAAAAAGCTATGACTCATGGAATCGAGCATGAGAATGATGTTTTAAAAGATTACGCATTAATGAAGCAAAACAATCACCTTTGCTAGATGTTGCACAATGTGGTTCATGATTTAATCCGAAATACCAAGAGCTTACTTGTAGTCCAGATGGATTAATGAGAGATGTGTCTGATAATGGAGAAAATGATCTTGGTTTGGTGGAAATAAAATGTCCACTTATGCTTGAAAAGTGTTCCGTAAAAGACTTTGACAAATGTTTATCAAAACCTCAAGTAACAATGTTTTGCCTTGAACGCTTATTAAGTGGCCAAATAAGGTTAAAAAGAAATCTTGAATTCTATTTTCAAATTCAGATGCAATTAGGAACAATAGGACTGCAATGGTGTGATTTTTGTGTTTGTTCTGAATCTGACACTTTTATTGAAAAAATATTTTTTGATAAAGTGTTCTGGGATAGTTTGGCCAAGAAAATAGTTAAATTTCACCACACTCGTCTTTATCCGGTATATTTTGAGGTGACATTACCTTGAGGATTACCTCCTTTCGATTTACCAGAATAGTTGATTTTAACATGAAGAACATACTTTTTTACTTTTCAATATTTGTGATTTATTTTTCATTTATTATTGCCATTATTATATGCATGACAAAAACCTTTGTAGTTTCTTTCTCATTTTCTGTTTACCTGATACATTATACAAATTATAAATTATAGATACATGTATTTATTGCACAAGTGGCTCTTGAAAATTAACAAGAAAACCAATTGCAAAAATCATCTGTGAAAACACTGGCTGAAGGGATAATGGTACAATTTTGTGCAGGATTCTGTATTTTTTCATTCTTTCGATTGCCCGCTCAACATGAATACAGAGTTTGGCAATGTCCTTGGTGCTTGCTTCTTGTGGTGTAAATTTATCTCATGAGCCTAAGAAGGGTGGTATAATCAGCTTTGCTCCTAGTGACATTAGTAGGTCATCAATTGTAAATCTTCTGTAAGCCATAATCTAATCAACATTATTTAATGTATCTAAAAACCCTGATTTTCTAATATTTTCTTATCAGAACTGGAACCCTCAAATACATCAGAAATATATATAATTGTCAATTAGGTGTAATACCAACCAGAAACTTGTAAGTTGTATGTCCCTTATAGGACGAATATGACAGTTTCCTTGTTTACCAAAGTTTCTTGGCTGTTGAACAAACAGTTCCGTGCAATCAATTATACAACTGATATTCTTGTATTTCTTGATTGACTTTGGGAGATGTTTACGAATTTTGGACCTATCAGGAAACATCTTCTTTCGAAAAGCACTGAAGCGTATGTACAAAAATTGTATTCAAGTTAGAACTACACGGGATTCTGTTGTTTTGCTAAATCCAAACCTGTAAGACAAGTCTCCCAATGATAAACTTGCCGAATGCGAATTAATGTCATAAATAATTCATTTATTAGTGTCATATTCTGCTTTGGTCCAGGTCTCTTTTTACGAGATCTGTCAGGTACATCACAATCGTTGTTCTAGTATACTAGTTTGTTCACTGATGGACCAAAATATCCCCATAAGCACATAGGGACTGTAAGACCCGTATATAATTTGAATTTAGTTGGATCTTCTTTCACATTATTGACATCAAGATACACATTTATATATTTCACTACAGTTTTTTTGTCAAGTGCA
This sequence comes from Mytilus edulis, assembly GCA_019925275.1. Lineage (NCBI taxonomy): Eukaryota > Metazoa > Mollusca > Bivalvia > Mytilida > Mytilidae > Mytilus > Mytilus edulis. Next base: position 79,134,094 of record CM034358.1, on the reverse strand, counting down.
TTACCTTCTTGCTCCTTTAATGTGCATTGAAGCAGTTCTATTTCAGACTGAAGTAAAGCGTTCTGATTTTTTAGTACATAACTTACTATTCTTACCTCAAGGTCCAGTCCAAAATGTTTTTTCTGTTTGTGTAGTATCTGTATTAGTAGGTGGATTCACTTGCATAGCACAATCAGTTTTGTTGGATTCCATTTTTACATACATTATACTGGAACAATCAATTGTATTGTCGGTGTTCAAAATTGGTAAATCTTGTCCATATTCCCCCATCTCAGTCTTTAAGTACTTTCTTGGTTTTTTTTTTGTTTTTCTAATACACTTCTAGGAGTTGGTGGTTTTCTTCTCCTTCCTAGCTTATGAACCTGAAATGGTAAATAAGATGATTTTTTTTAAATTTAAAAAAAGCGGAAAGAGAGGTAGGATTCATAGAATTATTGAAATTAAAATACAGGCAATAAAATAAAAAAACAAAAAACTACACTAAAGAATACAATTTATCAAAAAGAAACAAAAACATAAAAAGTAAATTTATTTAATCGGTTTTTTTTATAAATCACATGACTAATTTGATGCATTTTGAATATATCATTTGTTATGCTTAATAATCAGAAAAAATTAATCAACAAATACTAGAATATATTTACATACATCACTTGGAGAAGTGGTAGCAGGAATTTGATCAGGGTCGGCATCTGTATGACCTTTTCCACCTACAAAATGTTTACTGCATATGTATGTAACCTTTTTTACTCTGTCAGTTGTAAAACATTCTCTTCTACATGCATTTATCAATCTTGTGCATTTTTCTCTGTCTCTCCATGGCTTTGGAAATCTTATAAATTCCACTCCCTGCATATAATCTATGTGTGAATAAAGGTAATCACTATTACAAGTACCACAACAGCAATGTTTTGTTGTACCTTTCTTCACCAAATCATCCATGAATAAGGTTTTAATATCAAGTAACTATTTTATATATCAGAGTTACAGGAGCTAGTTAAAACAAATACAGTTACTGTTTGTATAGCATACTACTATAGTGTATTAATGCATATGGAAAATATGTTAGTTTGCAAGTGAGATTGATTAATCAATATGTAGATAACGTAATCTATAAACAGAATAAACAGATAATCTGATCCTATGCTGTCTCAAGAAAACTCCGGAGGCTCTCCGAATAATGAGACGACTAGATATTTTTAGAAAATACTTTGTAACAAACATTTTGATTGGTTGACAAAAGTACAAAACTTACGGTATGGAATTGAAAACCAACGCGTTGGTTTTTCATACGGTATGAATAACGAATCAACGCGTTGAAAGTGAAGACCAACGCGTTGAAATTGAAACCCAACGCGTTGAAAGTAAAACCACCTTTTTGAAAGTAAAACCAACTCGTTGAAAGTAACAACCAACGCGTTGAAAGTAACAACCAACACGTTGAAAGTAAAACCAACTAGTTGAAAGTAAAACCAACTCGTTGAAAGTAAAACCAACTCGTTGAAAGTAACAACCAACGCGTTGAAGGAAAACCAACTCGTTAAAAGTAAAATCAACACGTTGAAAGTAATAACCAACGCGTTGAAAGTAATAAACAGCGCATTGAAAGTAAAACCAACTCGTTGAAAGTAATAGCCAACGCGTTGAAAGTAATAACCAACGCGTTGATAGTAAACACAAACGCGTTGATAATAAAAACCAACGCGTTGAAAATTTCATACGGTATATTCATACCGCAGATGACACGTACGGCCAACCGTACATTTTTAAGAATGTGGACTACAATACAATTCATTTCAAAAATATATTTTTGTTGATCTTATATTGCTGTTCATTTGTTCTGTGTAAAGTTTTTATTTATCTTCCTTTTGCCCAAGCACTGAAAAAGGGAATATAAATTGTCAGTTAAAGTAGATTACTTCTGCTAAATTTGATTTATTTGTAGATCCTGTCTTACTTATCATTCTTAGATATTTTAAGTGTTTATCTATCTTATAGAGTTATCAAGATATCAGGCAACAGGCATCATATGTTAGTAAATGTCGTATTAAATTATAAGCAAATACCTTTGATAACTATTTACTAAAATGTCATTGAGTAGCAATCACTCCATTTATTTCAACGATTTCGAGTATGTTGTAATTTTAGTCTAATTTTTCATGTTTGCCTCTTAAAGTGGCTATCTATCTATCTTAGTTTTCAAGGTAAGAGGTAAAACATTAAAAAAAGAGATAAATCGTCTTTTTCAAGCGATAGCTCCAATAAGGATTCAACTGCTTTTGGCCAGTAGATTTATCCGTAGATAGTGTCTTGCTGCTCATTTTTGCTAATTAAAACTTCTATTCACCTACTCTTGTCTTGTAGATGTTAGCAAACATGCAAAACAATCGTAAAATCGTCATTAAATGGTAACAACTCCAATAAGAGGTAGTTATATAATTTTCACCATGTCAACATATTTTGTAGTTGTTGGCTGGCAGATGACATTTGCTCATAAAAGGGTAATAAAACCAATAAGTGGTCGATAAATGATTTAAGCAATATATGTAGATCTTGTCTTGCACAGTTGACTATTGCTTATAAATAGTTGTTTGTGATAAGCAGGCAACAAACTCACAACATTTAGAAAGATTTATACAATTTTAGATTCAAATCGGATAAAAGATTTTATTTTATTTTTGAGAAATAAGCCAGACCCTGCAGACATGTGTTAGACTTTTTTTACTCTTAAGAAATTTTTTTAAAGGAGCTACAGAAACGACGGAAATATCAGCTGCAGACATTTTGTTTTTATTTCAGGTGCAAAGCAGCCACTAGTTAATTTTAAAGAATTTGCTGATACATTCGCAATCCCATTTATGTATGGTGACATAACAAAACCATGGCCAAAAAAAACTATTCTGCTGTATAAATACAGTTCAAATTCAAATTATAAGTACAGTGAAATACCTGAGAACACTTGGAAAAGAAGAGACAATAAACAAAGAAAACATGCTGAAAAGAGAATGATAGAAGATCTGGAAAATATTCAACAATATATTGAAATGCAGCCAGATTATTGTGAAGGAAATTATAAATTTATACACAGCATAGAAGTCATTCAAAGTTACTCACCATGTAGTGATTGTTCTGACAAATTATGTTCTTTTAAGGAAAAAATTAGAAAAAATAATTTTACACTAGATCCCCAGAACACAGACTGTGTAGACGTGTTTAACAAAATCAACTTCAAAATAAGTTTTTCAAATTTCTATAAGCATATTGAGAACTTGTATCCTGGTACTGGTAGCAAAAACATGAAGGGATTAAAAAAACTATCGGATAATGGTATAGATTTCGATGTCTTTACAGATGATAACTGGCACGAATTTCCAAACATCGATTTATATAGATCTTGTTTAGAGAATCCATTCAGAAAAATAAGACAAGATTATGACAAGAAAATTCGCCAAGAGTTGGAAAAATTATAGCCTATATTTATATCAACCATATATATTTGTTCTTGTACATTTATTTTGGGCTATTATAAACTAAGGGCTCCAAGAGCCTCTGTCACTAAACTGCATCTACTATTGTTTTTGAAATCATGTAAAATACGGTTCAAATCATAATGAATAGTATTAGATGATAAGAATTGAGACCAAGTTTGGTTTAATTAATATCAGTAGTTAAATTAAAAGAAGTTTATCCCATTGTAGTCCTACATTTTCCACTCAGTTTTAGTTTGTAACCCGGATTTGTTTATTTTCTATCGATTTATGAATTTTGAACAGCGGTATACTACTTTTGCCTTTATTTATCTACAATAGTAACTGAAGATCTTTTATCATTATACAAATAAATTTTTAAATCGTGACCATTTGGAATTTTTTATCTTACAATTTGTCCTTTGACTTCTGTAGAAAACGCCTATGCTCTATTTTTAGTCATGGTAACCATGTTGGAGATAACAGGGTCACCGAATATATTTTTCAATTAAGACACTCTTAGGCTGTTTTTAATTCCATTTAGCATTACAGATTAAATGGAGAAGATTTTTGTAAACAAATACAAAACTTATTGAAAAAATTGAATATAAAGGGTCATTACACCTTGATAGGTTAATTGACTATTGACCTTTTTAAAGAACGCATTATTGCTGTTTACAGTTTATATCTCTCTATAATTCATATTGAAGATTATTAACAAAATCTGTCAAAATTTCCTTAAAATGACTAATTCGAGTGCAACCTGATTCGTTTGAAAATTTTAGGGCAGACATAAATTTACCTGATGAACATATATGTGCAATTTATCCATGCGAGATGTTTTCTAAATAGTTAGTCTCAGAGATATAAGCGAAAAACTGCATTTGTGTCCTTATGATATATTTTTAGCCATATTGGCCATGTGGGTTGACAGATTTGGCAGACAGGATCATCGGATACATTTTTTAAAATAAATACTCTACTGATGATTGTGGCCAAGTTTAGTTAAAATTGGCACAGTAATTTCAGAGGAGATGATTTCGTGAAAGTAAACGGATGAAGACGAACGACGGACACCAAGTGATGAGAAAAGCTTACTTGACCCAATGGGCCAAGTGAGTTAAAAATAAATAAAATGATTTATATGTAAATTACTAAAGATTTATAGTTTTATGTTCGGTGTGAGCAAAAGCTCTATGTTGAAAGTCGTACTTGATAATGGTTTACATTTAGATATTGTGACTGTCTCATTGGCACTCATACCAAGTCTTCTAATATCAAAAGAATACACATTGAATATGTTGCATAGCATGAAAATAAAGAAAGTTTATTTACATTAAAAAACGACCACAGCAGATGTTTTCATAATTTCATTATACGTCAGTAACACCCAACGTCAATATAACACATACACATGAATTACACTTTTTAATTTAGGTTAACAATCGTCATGTTTAAGATATCATCATAATGGCTAAGTTATTACGGGGGGGGCCTCCATGGTATTCAAGACCAAGAGGCTAACACATTTTGAAACTACAGGCTCTTAAGAGTTTGTTGAGCTAACCTGCTTCTTCCAAATGGAAACTCTTGAGTAAAAGTTTCAGTCATGTTGACAGATCAAAGTTACTCATCTGCTGATACCTTTTCTCTTTTTGTCTGTCCTATTTATCTACATGTCTTTAAACGTTCCAAATAATAGACAAAAATGCAAAAAAAAATATAAAAACATATCATTAATGGTCTATAACTCTAATATCAAGTCTCTAGATAATTTAAGATATACAATTTATGCGGTTTTCAAGGGGAAAACATATAAAAAAAAATATGGTAACAACTCCAATAAAAGGTAGTCATATAACTTTGATTATGTTGACACATTTTGTAGTTCCTAACTGGCTGATGATATTTACTCATTTAAGTTTCCCTCTATCGATTATAGATCTTCAAATATGATTTGAAAATACAAAAAAATGGTAAAAACATATTGAATACGGGTTTTCGCTTAATATAGGAGGTCCTTTGAGCAGGTTTAACTGTATATGTTTCCCTATTCTTATTTTCGAGATAGTTGGCAATGCAATATTTGCAATGGCAGGGCAATTAATTTAACAAGCAGTAAGTAGCCTGACAGTTTCACTTACATTGAACAGTAGAGTTTCATTTTGTCACGGTAAAGTTTTTGCAGATCGCGATTTTCACAATCACCGGTAAATAAAGGCAACAGTAGTATACCGCTGTTCAAAACTCATAAATCCAGGGACAAAAAACAAAATCGGGGTAACAAACTAAAACCGAGGGAAACGCATTAAATATAAGAGGAGAACAACGACATAACACCGAAACGTAACACACACAGAAACGGACCAAGCATCAGACAAAACACCACGAGAATAACAAATATAACATGAAAACCAAATACATGAATTTGGGATAGACAAGTACCGTTCCACGTCTGATCTCAATATCTCAAAAATAAGAGAAAACACAAACGACTCAACGTTAAAATGCAACACACACAGAAACGAACAATAATATAACAATGGCCATCTTCCTGACTTGGTACAGGACACTTTTAAAGGGGAATAAAAGTGGTGGGTTGAACCTGGTTTTGTGGCATGCCAAACCTCGCACTTTAATGGCAAAGTTAAATATAACATTGAAATGACAACATAATATTACAGGACTACATAACAAATAAATAGGAGAACATATTAGACAAAGAAAAACATGATTAATAGATAACAAAAAGCATCAGGTTTAAAATTCAATACGCCAAAAACGCGCCTTGTCCACACAGGACTTACAAGTGACGCCCAGATATCAAAGATCGAAAGTGAAAAAAGTACAAAGTTGTACAGCACTGGAGATAAAAAGTTGAAAAGGTTTCGCCAAATACGGCATTGTTTTTATGCCCGGGATAAGAACATTCTTATTATATAGAACAATTCATGCTATTGCAAACAGTAAATTTTATCAAATGAATATGAAAGAGATATACATAAAGATACTGAAGTATTAACTAATTACAGAAAACTAAACCCGAATACATAACGCCCAGATATAAAAGATCGAAAGTGAAAAAGGTACAAAGTTGTACAGCACTGAAGATCAAAAGTTGAAAAGGTTTTGCCAAATACGGCATTGTTTTTATGCCCGGGATAAGAACATCCTTATTTACCGGATTTGTAATCACTTAAGCAACACGACGGGTGCCACATGTGGAGCAGGATCTGCTTACCCTTCCGGAGCACCTGAGATCACCCCTAGTTTTTGGTGGGGTTCGTGTTGTTTATTCTTTAGTTTTCTATGTTGTGTCGTGTGTACTATTGTTTTTCTGTTTGTCTTTTTTATTTTTAGCCATGGCGTTGTCAGTTTGTTTTAGATTTATGAGTTTGACTGTCCCTTTGGTATCTTTCGTCCCTCTTTTATTATATAGAACAATTCATGCTATTGCAAACAGTAAATTTTAACAAATGAATATGAAAGAGATATACATAATGAAACTGAAGTATTAACTAATTACAGAAAACTAAACCCGAATACATAATGCTATTAAAGTTTAACACAGAATAGACACACCCGAATCAGTCCAGGCGTCAACGTAATTACAAAAATGTGACGTCACATACGATGGCGAAAAGGTACAAACGTTATGCCACATTTGAATTTATGAAATTTAGAAACAGCATGACGTCACATATGAAAAACTATCAAAGTGAGATAGAATTAGGATTGATTTAAGATTATATCAGAACTAAATACTGATAATTAATTTAAACAAAATGCATATTGCAATACTTATTAATAGCAATTAACTGTAATATATATATGTCCAGTTTGTTATGAATCCAACTTCAAACGTAAATAATCGTACAAAATTTAATATAATTAATAAAGGCGGTGATTAATTTTTCTATCCGTAACACCTAAATATAATAAAAAGACGTCAACACATTTGACCAAATCCGATGAGAATTACAAATATAACATTAAACATGTAAACTAAATACATGAATTTGGGATAAACAAGTACAGAAACACGTCTTATAGTAATGCGAATTCACATTCAGCAAAACAGTCACAATCGGGAATAAGTCACGTTTGGTAATTAAAAGATTAGACGACATAATGACAAACCACAATCTACCATGTGGTAAAAATGTCCTTAGCTAGTTTGGTTAAAGAGACATCATATGGGGGGGGGGGTACGATAATCTTTTTTGTAGGGGTGAGTATCTGAAACATCAAGTACCCAACCCTTTTCATTGATTTTATTTATCAAAACTATATACCATGTCACATATCAATATAAAAAACCTATAGACAATAAAACTTGCCTTTTACATTTTCGTTTCACCGATGAAGAGTTTTGTAAAAAGTTAACGACGGACGATGGACACAAAGTGATCAGAAACGCTAACTTAACCCTTTGGTCCAGATGAGTTTAAAAGGACTCAAGTAAGGTCCTACAATAGTCTTTAACAGATTATTTAGTATCGAAACATTTTTGACGAGACGTTCGTGATTCCAATAATCAAATTGTTTATATTTTGATATTCAGAATCTTTCAATATTGTATTTAGTAAAAATCTATCTATTCATTCCGCGAAACATCAGGTGGGGGTGGGGGGGGGGTGGTGGGGGTGTACGATAATCTTTTTTGTAGGGGTGAGTATCTGAAACATCAAGTACCCAACCCTTTTCATTGATTTTATTTATCAAAACTATATACCATGTCACATATCAATATAAAAAACCTATAGACAATAAAACTTGCCTTTTACATTTTCGTTTCACCGATGAAGAGTTTTGTAAAAAGTTAACGACGGACGATGGACACAAAGTGATCAGAAACGCTAACTTAACCCTTTGGTCCAGATGATTTTAAAAGGACTCAAGTAAGGTCCTACAATAGTCTTTAACAGATTATTTAGTATCGAAACATTTTTGACGAGACGTTCTTGATTCCAATAATCAAATTGTTTATATTTTGATATTCAGAATCTTTCAATATTGTATTTAGTAAAAATCTATCTATTTATTCCGCGAAACATCAGGTGGGGGTGGGGGGGGGGGGTGGGGGTGTACGATAATCTTTTTTGTAGGGGTGAGTATCTGAAACATCAAGTACCCAACCCTTTTCATTGATTTTATTTATCAAAACTATATACCATGTCACATATCAATATAAAAAACCTATAGACAATAAAAAATATATTTTGATATATTTTTATCTTCTACTACATAAGTATAGAGATATGTTTTTGGTCCCTTTCATCAGCACGTTTATGTTTAGAAGCAATACAGTCGCAATAATCACACCTTGCTTTTACAATAAAGTTGTCACATCTCAAAGATCCTGAAACACTTTCCTCTATTTGCCACTTTTATATCTTTCAAATTCTATACACAATAAAATATGTTGGTCATATAAATGTAGTTACACTTTGACTGATTTTGAATATAATGAAAAACTGATAAAAAGTTTCATTGACGTGGGGACTTTGAAATTATGGCATTTTAAAATAATTATGTTTCATGTTAACAAACCTTTGAAATTTCATAAGAATCAAATGTAAAAATGATCGGACTTCTATCATTCATAACTAGCATCTCAGGAAATACCACATTTGAATAAATAAGTTTGGTTTGACAAATTTCTGATACTTTTACAACTCTTAAAAATTGATATAACGTCATGGACAGGCAAATCAGTTGATTTATACACACTTCACTTGGATTGCTTCTATTAATAGCATACTAACAATTGCCCAGTATTTAGCTCGTTATAATTCTACTCAATATTCAAAGTCGTTGAAAAATCTCAAATTTTTAATTCTTGCTGGAGTTCACACACCACCTGACAAAAATATTAAGATTTTGAACATTCTTTTGGAAAAGAACTTTTAGATAAGAACCCATTTTCTTTAAAATCAACATTTGTTCATGTCTGTAATGGAGAGTTGTCTCACTTTGAATATACAGCATGTGTGTTCTCTTACAACGAATTTTTTAAATTTCAAAGTAGATAAAGTTCAGGAATTTTAAATTGTTTGTTTGCTATAGAATTACAATTATTTTACAATTTGTTTTACATGATTGCCCAATGATACAAATTCACAGATAAGAACAATTTATAAGAAATCACCTTCTTACTTTATAACGTAGCATTATATCACAAATTAGAAAAAAAATTGAATATAGAGACGCTCTATATAATATATCACTGACTACCGTAGACTTCCGTTGACGACGGTTTTAAAATACACATAATTCATATGTACTTGCATGTAAACTATAATTATATACAACTTTATATATAGAGACTCTACATAATTATCATAATATATCACTGACCGCCGTGCATAATACTAGCTGTATTTGGCAAAAAATTTATGAATTTTAATCCTCAATGCTCAACTTCGTACTTTATTTGGCCTTATTAACTTTTTTAGATTCGAGCGCCACTGATGAGTCTTTCGTAGACAAAACGCGCGACTGCATACATACAAAATTTAATCCTGGTATCTATGATGAATTAATTTATATACATTTGGAATTGATAGTTAATAGATACCGTATACAATTATGTATGTTCACAGTGAAATAGAAAACGCGAAAATAATTGAAATTAACAGAAACCAATAGCAACGAACTTTGGAAAAAAGGAAGGTATCTGAATAAAGGCAACATAAGTATACTTATTTTTTAGTTTTCTATGTTGTGGCATGTGTACTATTGTTTGTCTGTTTGTCTTTTTAAATTTTTGCCATGGCGTTGTAAGTTTATTTTCGATTTATGAGTTTGACTGTCCCTCTGGTATCTTTCGTTCCTCTTTATAGGTACCTGCATATTCGAGTTGTTATCCTCGGTTATGCTTATTTCGTTTGGGATATTTTGGAAGAATAACAAAAAATAAGGCGTCTGAAAATTATTTCTGTCATTAGATGGACTTTTAAGTCATAGACAAGACTGTTTATAATTACATACATTATATTATGTTATGTTAACAATTATAGATAAATTAAAAAGTTTTATTAAGATGCGACATAGTGTATAAACAAGGCCATAAAATAAGCGTTTATCTATCCCTAATAATTTTACTTACTTTGTATTTGCGTTCAGGTATCGCAGATCAAATTTATTCGTTCATAGTGTATTAATTTACGTTTTTTGATTGAGTTAAGCCTTCTTATTGATATTTTATCGTGTGATGTTATACTATTGTTTCAGAAAAGGGAGAAGGTTTGGTACCATTAAAACGATTAATCCCGCTGCAAATGTTTGCACCTGTCCTAAGTCAGCAATCTGATGTACAGTGGTTGACGTTTGTTTATGTAAATACACTCATCATAGATACCAGGACTAAATTTTAAATATACGCCAGACTCGCGTTTCGTCTGTGACAGACTCATCAGTGACGCTCGAATCCAAAAAAGTTTAAGAAAAAAAAAATTATACGTGTTTCTCGTTTCTCTTTTTTTTATATGGATTATTTTCCCGTTTGAATGGTTTTACACTAGTTTTTTTGGAACCCTTTATAGCTGATTGTTCGGTGTGAGCCAAGGCTCCGTGTCGAAGGCCGTACCTTGACCTATAATGGTTTACTTTTATAAATTGTAATTTGATGAAGAGTTGTCTCATTGGCACTCATACCACATCTTCCTATATATATTTTAACTTATAATCGAAATGGGTACTTGGGGACTGGAAATCTTCTATGCCTCTTGGTTTCTTATTCAGCGACATTAAAGAAATATTGCCACTCGTAATCTGAGAATCTATTAAATTTGAGATCGTTGAGGTCCAACCCACCTTCCTTGAAACCTTTCCTTTTATGCTGATACCAATTCGAAAAAGTGATTTGTATCTTAATTTTTCTACTTCTACCTCTGCCTTTGAATTAACACTAGCAAAATTTTCAGTAAAGATTTATGATACTTTGTTTAAAATTTACTTTGTTTTACTCACTGTATGAATGGAAAGATGATCTTGAATTTTCCTCAGAACTACCATAAACAATTCAACATGTTTTCTGTCACTTCTATCATTTTATATAGTTTATAACATATTCTTCCAAGTAACCGCAGGAATTTCCCAATATTTATTTTAAGCAGTATTTTACAGAAGCTTTTTTTGGTTGTGTTTGTCAATAATCACCATATTTACAGTATGCCTGAGTATTAGTCTTCTTCTGATACAAGTTTCTTCTTGTTTTCAACTGAAGTCAATAATATGCATTTACACTTTTTTTTCAAGTATTAAAAAAAAATTTGTTCCCTGGATAGATTGTCAGAGTGGTTTGATTTTATTATTTTAAAAATGCTTTGCCAATCCAGTATTGTTAACGAAAGTACAAATGTATTTCGTTACTAGTAATACATTGTAACGTGTTTGCAAACCGTCAAGAACCTTTCTTACCAACCAAACTAACCATCAGGCCAGACAGACACCAATGTGAACTAATAGCGAACCAAATTTTTTTAATAAGAAATATAAACGATCAAAATAATAACTGCTGCATATTACATAAACTTTCGACACATCAAACAGACAAGTTTAGTTTCTTGGTTGGCGCAAAGTTTCTTTTACGTGTGTGTGTGTGTGTGTGTGTGTGTGTGTGTGTGTGTGTGTGTGTGTGTGTGTGTGTGTGTGTGTGTGTGTGTGTGTGTGTGTGTGTGTGTGTGTGTGTGTGTGTGTGTGTGTGTGTGTGTGTGTGTGTGTGTGTGTGTGTGTGTTGTGTGTGTGAGCCGGGTTATATTTGTATAGGTAATTCAATAAAGTACGTTGATGGCTTGAATATAAATACAAAATCGTATCAAGTGTATAACAACTTTTATTCATCAGGCATAATATATTATTAATAACAACTGTACTACGAATAAACAGATATCAATTTCTTAAAGCAGCTATCAACAATTAACAATTAACTACACAATATTCCGTGTAGATTAGACGAACATATTATACTTTGAAACAGATACACCACAAACGCAACATTCAAAAAACACACAGATATTCTCGGCAACTCTCCACATAAATACATTTAAAGTACTACAAAAATAAATACGTCACAATTTTCGTAACCCTCTTTCTATATTATAAAAAACCAGTGTATATAAAGTGCGAATCCAGCTAGTTCATTTTTACTGTTATATGCGGGTATGTCTATTGTAGAATAAAGGATCATGGGAAAAACTGTATTTGTTTACGTTTTGAAAATATCAAGTTAAAGGATTTTAAGTTAAGTTTTAACATATTTTCATTGTGATATGTCTTTATAATATACAAACATAGCATTAAACTTCAAATAAGTGTTATAAAAGCATCATAATATAGCATATCGATTATTGAAAGCGATCCATTTTAACTATAGATGCGATGAATTATCACTGTTAGTGCAGTCATTATTAATGTAGAATTTTCAAAGATGCGAGGAATTTTTATTGTAGAATTATGTGATAAATGCACTTGCAACAAATGAAAAAAAAACTTAGTTGATGACTTTAGGATTTATGATAAAATTGAGAATGGAAATGGGGAATGTGCCAAAGAGACAACAACCCGACCATAGAAAAAAAAACCAACAGCAGAAGGTCACCAACAGGTCTTCAATGTAGCGAGAAATTCCCGCACCCAGAGGCGTCCTTCAACTGGCCCCTAAACAAATATATACTAGTTCAGTGATAATGAACGCCATACTGATTTCCAAATTGTACACAAGAAACTAAAATTAAAATAATACAAGACTAACAAAGGCCAGAGGCTCCTGACTTGGGACAGGCGCAAAAATGCGGTGGGGTTAAACATGTTTGTGAGATCTCAACCCTCCCCCTATACCTCTAGCCAATGTAGAAAAGTAAACGCATAACAATACGCACATTAAAATCAGTTCAAGATACAATAATACGTGTATTTTCCAATTGAAATACAAACTCCTCATTCATTCTTCATCAAATATATAGCTTTTCAAACTTGTAACAAAAGCGATTCTCATAATGTCATATTGTATTCTTCAGATTACGTTTCTCCTTGATTTTAAATTATATAGTGAATCACAGGAGCGTGACAGCAGCGGGCTCTCTTAAGCAGTCATTTTTACTGTATATGCCATAAATGTCTAATGTAGAATGATAAATAAACAGACGAATTTATAGATGTCGTATGTGACAATGAGACAACTCTCCATCCGAGTCACAATTTATAAAAGTAGACCATTATACGTCAAAATACGGTCTTCAACATGGAGTCTTGGCTCACACCGAACAGCAAGTTATAAAGGGCTCCAGTGTAAAATCTTTTAAACGGGAAAACAAAGGTGCAATCTATATCAAGATGTACGTAATTAGTGGTGAAGTGTCATGGAAATGGATAAAAAAAAATAAGGATAAAGATCTCTATACGCTTTATAAGAAACTAAATGGAATACATTTGAAATAAATGTTATTTCTATTGAATTTAGTAGAGTGTTTTAAAACCAAACTTTTATCCGTAAGTTAAATTTTATCAAATCTTTCTCTTACTTTATCTATTATTTGAGCAAGTCGGCTAAATTAAGGCTTTACAGCTAATTTCCTAATGCATGTAAAGCAAAACTTTGGTTGGCTTGCTTGCTTTGTTTGTATAATCGTTTATACAAACTTTGTAAATAAGATTGACATTTTTAAACAATATGAATAGGCATAGTTTAACCTGTATTTTTAATATTTGAATTAAATTGGGTGTTATCATAATGATTATCCAATAAAAAAAGCAAGCAAATCAACTAAAGTCTTGCTCTACATGCTTAAAGAAATGAGCTGTAATAGATAAAAAAAAAATAATAATTATACAGTGAAAATGCACCGCATATACAATACTAATGATTCGCTTCACAGTTAAAATGAAAGAATAGTATCATTATTCGACAGTAAACATGACTAGCATTACGAAATCATCATAGTGGAATTTAGTTAGATATGAAGAAACTGAATGACAAAACATATTCTACGTTATACAACTTTAATAATTGTATTAAAATGAATATTTTTTACTGCAACAACATCTCACCTGTTAGTTATAAAGCACCTGCACGATCTGTTCGTGAAATGTCCTAAAAATTCACCTATTTTGGTATATATTTCACAGTTGGATGGCTTTAGGCGCGATAAATCCCGCTCGCATCTCTTACTTTGTTTTATTAGTATTATGTATTTCTGAACATATACATTTTAACTATTTTTCTTCATTTTCTTCAAAAATTAAAAAAAGTTCGTCTGTTTATTTATCATTCTACATTAGACATTTATGGCATATACAGTAAAAATGATATTTTAGGATCCGCACTTTACATACACTGAAAAACTATTAACAGCAATCTATTACCTGAAACAAACGGACACTTTTGTCGACTTCATGCATCTTTATCATATTGAAAGTAAAAGTTCATTTTATTCTTAAAACTTATATTTAAGAAAACAAGAAAACTATTAAATTTCTGCCAACAAACTGGAACAATTCGACGAATTGTAATAAATAATTATATCGCATATATATAATGCAATATTCAGGAACTTTAAACTTCTGCTTTAGTAAAACTGTACCTTCAAATTTATTCAGACTAGTGAATTTAGCTGCTTACAGGCGATAGGGACAAGCTGGAACTGACGTAACATACTATAAATCTTGCGCTAAAAAATTTTTGCGTGCATGAAATGCCAATTATGGTTAAAATGTATTACCAAATACAGAAACTTTCTTATAAGGTAATTATTTTTTACCTTGACGTCAAAGAAAATGACGTCATTTCAGTCCGTTTTACTGCAAAAAGGTGCACAACGTCGGTGCAAAAATAGATCATATTAATTTATTCCTTTCATCTGAATATCCTTTCATCTGAATAAAACTCCCTTCTACATAAAATTTACATAATATTCTATAATATCTATCACTTTTTTGGAAAACTATACATAAATATAACTTCAACATGTTCAATACAGTCTAAAAATTATACGATTTCGTTTGACATTATTTATATAACAATACCAATTACTTCCGCTAACAGCAAATGTGAAAGTAACGTACAATTGATCAAAAGCTGCCGGTAAGATAACACACTTTTTGTGTCAATCTGGAACATACTACATTAAAACAGTTATACAATATATAGGTAATTATGAAATAAAATACACACATTTACTGCTATAATGAAAAGTAGAAATGGCTGAAATATAAACAAAACATTGTAAACATATTGAAGCTAAAGTCTGAAGTCTCCATTTTACATAAAGTATTAGGTTAGGTAAATAATGGTTCTCACAAAAATAGACAATTTTAATAAAAAAAAAAAAAAAAAAAAAAAATAGGCACTGCTATCTTCCAAAATCGCAACAATATGATATCTTTTAATCAAGTAAAATAATAGAAACATTGATAACCTTTTTATTCACTGATGCATTTTTAACAAAAAGTTTAGACTCTTGATTTTCATTAAACTACATGATACTATAACCTATGTTATATGATGAAAAAAGTATTATAACAAAAATGATGAGCTCCGGGGAAAATTAAAAACTGAAATTCCCTAAGCTAATTGTAAAGTCAACAGCTCTAACACGCCAAACGAATGCTTTACAACTGTCAAATTCCTGACTTGGTACAGGCATTTTTCTCAGGTAGAAAATCGTGGATTGTTCCTTTAATTTATGTCCGATTTAAAACAAACCATGTTGAAAATATTTTTAATTGTGAGATGTAACAGTGCTTGCTTATACATTGAATGTTATTACAATGTATAAAGGCAACAGTAGTATACCGCTGTTCAAAACTCATAAATCCATGGACAAAAAACAAAATCGGGGTAACAAACTAAAACCGAGGGAAACGCATTAAATATAAGAGGAGAACAACGACATAACACCGAAACGTAACACACACAGAAACGGACCAAGCATCAGACAAAACACCACGAGAATAACAAATATAACATGTCATGTCATGTGTTTAAAAGAAACATTTGATCAAGATATCACAATATTTCAAATTTTAAGTCATGTTTTTAAAGGTTTTATGTTTGCTCTCCTGACTTGGTTGAACGTTGTGAAATAACTGCCTGCATCGATTCTACTCAAATCTATTCGATTTCGTACTGTTCTTCCCAGCTATGAGGTGTAAGAGCAGCGAATTCTTTAAGTTCTTGCAGAATTTTTTGTATCATCTGTTTCTCTTATTTGTCTTCTAGTAACTAACCCAGCAGCTTTAAAGAAATATTTCCAATTGTCATCTGTAAAGACGTCAAGCTTTATATCCTTTCTCCAGAGATTTGCCAAACCATTCTTGTTAGAAATATCATTATACATATAGAAGTTTGCAAAAGTTATTTTCATCTTAATTTTTTCCTCATCGACCTCTGTTGTCGAGCTTACAGAAGACATATTCTCGTGTACAGAATTATAGCAATTATTTCTTTTTTTACTTTGTTTCAATAATCTATCCATTTGTTCCTTTTCCGAACATAATCTTTGTGAGCAATCTGCACATGGCGAGTATCTTATAATGACGTCTAAGCTGAGTATAGCTTTATAATGTTTTTCATAGTAATTTTGAATTTTCCTGAGATCCTCTATCATAATTAGTTCAGCATGTTTTCCTTCGTAATTTTCTTCCCTTGTTTTATTGTCAAACCTTTTCCAGGTGTCCTCATGAATGACCTGATACTTAGTTGTTGCATTTGAGTTGTATTTATATAAAAGAATGGTCTTAGCAGACCATTTGTCAGCATTTGCACCATAAACATAAGGATTGGCAAAGCATTTGTAAAATTCTTTTTCTGTCACAAGCTTTTTTTTTTTTTTGGTGTCCACCTGATTTAAATAAAATCTATATTTCAAGAATTATGATATCTTTTTTGTAGTTCTCGGAATTGAATTTGTAGTTGTTTGATTTCAAATTTATTTCAAGGAAATTATTTTGTTATTCTTTAACTTCTTAACATTCAAGTAAAATAATAGATTGTGTTTTAACTTTTTTATTCACTAAATATTACTTTACAGTTGATAAAGATTCTTGTCTTTTATTGAAGAACACGATATATGATATGAGAAAATTTTGATCATGAAATTTTTCCTTGTTTAAAAATTTTGTGCATTTACTTGTAATTTATTTAAAAAATGTTGACACTACACAAGATTTACAAAGAGATGAATCTGGAAGCATTATAGATAAAAAAAATTACCAGAAACTGATCTTTGCCCTCGGAAAACAAAATGAAAAAAAAACCATTTGAAACGGCGCAGGACAATATTTGTACATGAACAGCTTATAAAATCAAACATACATTTTGTGTGATAAAGCTAATAGATGCAAAACGCACAGTCATGTCGGAATTTTCAACTTTTTATGAGGTTAAAAATGTTAAATATGTTCTCTTACATTTACTTAGCAATTCTTTTTGATAAAAATAACTACACGTTAAACTAATAGTACTACGTGCCAGCAACTAATAAGTCGAGTTCGCAAATAATCACTGTACAATTCGTAGAGTAAAACCTTCGCGAATCCATTTATTGTAAGATTTTCGAGAGCGCAGCAGTAACCCTATGATATCGTAAATTTTCATCTGTAATATTTGTCGAAATAGGAGACCATATAAAACTATCATTGTTTGCCGAATGCATTACATGAAAGTACAACTTGTTTTTATATATATATCTTTTAGACTCATATAATTTTTCCTGTTTGTGTAGTATAGTCAACTTTGATGATCCAATACCTATTAAGTTTACTGGTTGGTAGATTCTTATAGACTCTATATATATATAAAAAGCAAATTTACAGATCTAACATTGTTGGGTTGATGTTTAGACGAGTTATATATATATATATGTAGACATAGTATGAAGGTCACTTAGATAACTATTGTAGTAAGCATTTATAGTCCATTGTACAGTATTTAACAATGAGAAAAAAGAGGGACGAAAGCTACCTAGGGATAGTTAAACTCATAGATTGACAATAAACTGACATCTCGATGGCTAAAAATAAAAACACAAACAGACAAATAATAGAACAGAAGACACAACATAGAACACTAAAGACTAAGCAACACGAACTCAACCAAAACCTGAGGTGCAGATCCTGCTGCACATATGGCACCGTAGTGTTACTTATGTAATTACAAATCTGGTAAATAGTCTAATTCGGTAGGTCACATTCGTGAAAAGGGAAGGGGATTGTAGTTACGACGTAAGGAACATATCCGATATCATCTGTGAAACGCTTATTCCTTAACGGTCAACAAACTCGTGATGACGTCCGTAAAATTTACGACGGGATTATTTCAACTTCACTATTTGGAACTCTTGTTTTAATAGCTTCCTTGTGAGCAGCATTCCTCCATTAAGGAAATCATGATAGGAAATACAAGCTCGGGAATATCGTATCAATTAGGAGATATATACTCCGTATGCAAACGCTGTTAGAATGTTGCTACATAGAACATAGAAATGGAAAGTTCACAAAACATTTAAACGAGAAAAACCAACGGCTTAATTTATAACAAAATAATTAACGAAAAAAAATAGGACGGACATCACTGTACTACAGGATAACCCTCTCCCTAACATCACATCAAAGAACAAACACTAAAAATCATCTGTTATAAGCTTAACTCAAAATATGGATGCGAGGCACAAATTTAGAGTAAGGACGTCATAGAAACGCATGATAGTGTACAATGCAAAAAAAAAGTAAGAACACTAGAAAATTCACCTTTTCATGAATAAAATCACTAAACTCCTAAAGGTAAAATCTAAAATTAATAAAAAATAAATGCAAATGGAGCTTAAGTCAAATGATTTAACATGTATAGACAGTTCTTCAAAGTTCCATGAAAATAAGTTCGAGATTGCATGTTAGTTTCGTAAGCGAGTTACCGTTTGTTATATCCTGTTTTAACCTTTGTTGATTGAATATGTTGGATGTTATTCTGTGGTTTGAATATTGGGTGTGTTTTGCTGTATTTCTGTCACGATGTGTTGTGCATTGGACGATTTTTCAAGTCATTAAGCGGGAGGTTTGACTAATCATTAGACTAGTTTCAAACAACAATTGTTTTTTTTAAATTTTCTGTACCAAGTAAGGAATATGACAGGTTTTTTTCAGATGATGTGTTTCCCTCGGTTTTTGTTTGTAACCCGGATTTGTTGTCTCGGAATTTAGTAAGGACTTTTGAACACCGGAATACTACTGTTGACTTTATATAAGGTGAAACATGATACTACAGGGAGATAATTTTGTAAAAATCAGCTGAACTTTTTTTATCACGTTCTATTTTTGAGGAAATATTCAGCTTGTCAATGATCAAAATGAGTGCTTGTCAAAATGCTATCTATCCAATGAATTTTTTTCTGATTATGCGTGTGGTACAATTTTTTGAAATTTATATATTTTTGTCAAAGGGTCAAATTTTATGAAAATTAAACTAGCCAAATTAATTTCGTACAAGGTGTTTGGCATCGCCTTAAACCCCAGTCACACTATACCATGATCGCTCCACGCTCACCTCGATCTAAAATAAATTCAGATCGTGATGAGCTCGCAGTATGAGCTCGTTTCAATCACGTTGCTACTACGTCATCAGTGCACTTCACAACCATCCCGCTATTATTTCACCACGTTCTCACCACGCCTTTTTTTCGACCTCATCACGATTATAACTATCTTCCTACGCTCATTACGCCCTCACTACGACCATACCAAGATTTATCCGATTGCAACACGATCTTACCACGTTTCTACTGCGATTATATCACGCTCTTATCTTGACCTTACTACGATCATACCACGTTCATACCGCGATATAATTATGCTACCAGCAATAATATAACATAGTGTTCCAAATAAATATTGTATCATTCCTTCTATTTCTCATTGATACGTATATTTTTTCGGAAACAACGAAGTCATGCAACCAAATCTACGTAAGGCTACTGGTAGAGACAAAGGGAGATATGATATCAACGAAACATGAACAAGAAGATATATGTCGGACCTACCAATCTAATCTGAATCACAACTTCTTACTGGTCCATCAAGATCAAGTGAACCATAGAAGGGATCGCACAGATGTGTCAA
Organism: Mytilus edulis; assembly: GCA_019925275.1. Taxonomy (NCBI): domain Eukaryota; kingdom Metazoa; phylum Mollusca; class Bivalvia; order Mytilida; family Mytilidae; genus Mytilus; species Mytilus edulis. The sequence goes on along the minus strand of CM034358.1, from coordinate 79,113,512 downwards.
GAAGGATTGAGCCGTTGGAGATAAAGGACAAAAGCTCAAAATTACATACAGACAAACAAAAACTTTTATAAAATTTACATGACAATGACAATGAGCATGATGATCGTAGTATGAACATAGTTAGGTCGTAAGGACAGCGTCATAAGGGCGAGATAGGCGTGCTAAAATCGTACTATGGTCTTGAACAGCGCAGTATTAAAGTGGCATAAACGTGGTATAGTCGAATCGGAAGCGTGTTTTGGTCGCGGTAACAAAATGATGGTCGTAGTGAGGTTGTAGCAAAGTCGCTGTGAGATCGTTGCACAGTTTCCCCGACAAGATTCGCGCTTTCGCTATGCTGTCTCTACGAGTCTAACCAAAACCTTACTGCTCTGTAAATACGATTCTTCTACGACCTGATTTCACCACGACTACACCACGTTTTTTGAACATGTTTAAAGTTGGTCACGTTCATCACAATCATGTAGATTTCACCACGACCATGCTACGATCTAACTGCCATCAGCACGATCGATCTACGATCGTTAAAATATTCTTTTTTTCACAGATCGTAGTGCGATCGTGGACTAATGGCACTGCGGTATTGATTAAGGTGGTTTACATTAAAGTTCTTCATGTTTATAACAGGCGGAAAGGCAGACAAAGGTATACCATAGTAAAATGGCGTATGAAAAATTAAATGACTGAGTGACAACTGTAAAATGTCTCATTATGATAGACATGAAACGCATCGTGATCAGTATTTTTTTTTATAAATTATATGGAACTTCTGATATATATTGATATTGACATAGACAATTATAGAAGATATGATTTTATATCGAAGTCTACCAAAACGTAAATGCACATAAAAACTTCGGCAATTTAGTGTATATACGTTATATGTTACATATTTGTTTTTCATTCTTTTTTTTTTTATATAAATAAGGCCGTTAGTTTTCTCGTTTGGATTGTTTTACATTGTCATATCGGGGCCTTTTATATCTGACTATGCGGTATGGGCTTTGCTTATTGTTGAAGGCCGTACGGTGACCTATAGTTGTTAATGTCTGTGTCATTTTCCTCTCTTGTGGACAGTTGTCTCATTGGCAATCATACCACAGCTTCTTTTTTATTTGATATATGAATATTACAATTAGTGACAATTTAAAAGCATATGATTTGATTAGAAAAATATAAAAAAATGAATTTAGTTCTACGTTTACTGATCATAATTGTTTTGTGTGCAGGCTTGTTGTTAGATTAATGCAAATGTAAAATATTGCATAATAAAATTGAGAATGGAAATAGGGAATATGCCAAAGAGACAACAGCAGAAGGTCACCAACATGTCTTCAATGTAGCGAGAAATTCCCGCACCCGGAGGCGTCCTTCAGCTGGCCCCTAAACAAATATATGCTAGCTCAGTGATAATGAACGCCATACTAATTTCCAAATTGTACACAAGAAACTAAAATTAAAAATAATACAAGACTAACAAAGGCCAGAGGCTCCTGACTTGGGACAGGCGCAAAAATGCGGCGGGGTTAAACATGTTTGTATATACATGACGAGAAAACTATTACAAAAATCCAATTGGTAGGCGACCTAGTGGATCAAAATGGGACTTCGTATTGCAACCAATTGTATTTTCAGTAGATATTTTATTTCCATATTTACTGCGGAATATTTCATACAATTTTACATTCTTTTTCAACATATTCGAATAGGCAATGCATGTTTCACAACATCATCTTACAACATGTCGTATAATCTATGTAAATTTCAGAGTTGTCTCGCTTTAAATAGTATACAATTACTGTCTTTTGATGATGTAACTGTGTAGTTTGACTTTGGAAAAACTGATATTCACTGAGGCACGCGGTCGAACTGAATGTCACTTTGATTTTTAAAAGTCAATTAAGCCACATATTTACCGACACAAAAGACATCAATCGTTTTATTCCATTTTCCAGAAGAGAAAAAAATATGAATTCGATTACATTAATTTACTTGCAGTAGCACTATCTAGGGCTTATCAAGCACAATTCTGTTCATTAGAGGTGGTTCCTTTTATTTCTGGAGTTACTCAGGATAATAACCAATATATATAAAAATATGCTCGCATGAGGTGCAAAGGCCTCCTGGTTTATCTATTTGGAATTTTTCACATCTTCCTAGGATTACTTAAAATATACCTGAATACAGAATATAGAAAACTTAGAACGTTCAGACTTAGAAGTATATCAAACACATCAATATGTCCACCAGTATATAGAAAAGTGATGTCCAGCATACAAGAACAAAAGTGGTGACTTGCCATGGCTTTGTTTGGACTTGTTTGTTTCCTTTTTGGCCTTGAATGTTTGTCCCTAATATTTCATTTACTGTGCATTTGCATTCAGATATCGCAGATCGAATTTATTAATGTACGTTTTTTGATTGAGTTAAGCCTGCCAATTGATATTTTAATGTGTGTTTTTCTATGTTGTGATGTTATGCTATTGTTTCAGAAAAAGGGAGAAGGTTTGGATCCATTAAAACGTTTATTCCCGCTGCAAATGTTTGCACAAGACCTAAGTCAGGAATCTGATGTACAGTTGTTATCGTTTGTTTATGTAATTTATACGTGTTTCTCGTTTCTCGTTTTTTAATTTTATATAGATTATACCGTTGGATTTCCCGTTTAAATGGTTTTACACTAGTAATTTTGGGGCCCTTTATAGCTTGTTGTTCGGTGTGAGCCAAGGCTCCGTGTTGAAGGCCGTACATTGACCTATAATGGTTTACTTTTTTTAAATTGTTATTTGGATGGAGTGTTGTCTCATTGGCACTCACACCACATCTTCCTATATCTATAAAAGAAATATAGCGCCAAAATATAATGACCAATAGAAATAAAGAAAGTGTGCGGTCCAATGAAACATAAAAAGAAAACCTTTGAGGTAAACTACATTCAAACCAAAGTTACCCAAACTAGTAGAAAACGTAAAATGTCAATAAGTCCAACTGTCAATTACGTAAATATAATAAACAAAGCATACATATATATCATAGGCGGATCCAGGAGGGGGCAAAATTTGGTTGATTATATAGGGAATCATTGAAGCATGACTGGAGCGCCTTCCCCCCTTTTAGGACAGTTAACGGGTCCCCCTTTGGAAAAGTTCTGGATCCGCCACTGTATATATATATATATATAGACTAATCCTTTAATTACAATCTGTAATTAATATACTATACCTTTCAATTAATCAATATAGGTCATATAATATACAAGATACAACACAATAAACTAAATATAAAAATGTACACAATTACTGTATAACCTATAAAATAAAGTCTACCACATACTAACACCAATTGTACGTCAAAACCTTTAGGTATAAAAAGCACGCGACGTTTTGCGCGGTGAATATACTTTTTCAAAATTCAATTCATATAGAAAACCCTTCTAAATTTCTATTAATATGGAATAATTAATTATACATCTTTCAAAGAATTTAGAGCAACTAAAATCATATATATTTTGGCATTATTATTTTTTTTTCTCTCTTTTTAGATCTATTTATTCTTTACAATGGGTCTTAAACACGTACATATGATGACACTACTCTTCTTTTTGTTGTTTGACACGAGTATCCGTTGATAACAATTTAGACAATTTACAAAAAAAATAAAAATGCATTGTCTCAAGTAAACCCCATTCTTTTAAAAGATGGCTTTAGTTATTTTGTTCGGATTTTACTGGAGCACAATAGTTCCTTGCGTGTAATTTGTAATATAATATAATTCCAACAGAAATGTTAATATAATTCAATTACTTCAGATCATCCCACAGAGATATACTTAGTCTTATTTCGGGTTGATAAAAGATCTTCAGAGGCCCGGATTCCTATTTGAGGCTTAATTGTGATATGCCTTTGAATCCGCTTATTCTGCTGTAATTTCTATTAAATGCACTAGTATTGCCTTCTTGTTTCGAAGATTGTATAGTTGGATTATCTCTTAGACTCCAACCCCACAACACATTCTATCCACGACTCTTTCGGAAGTGAATAATAAGGCAACAGTAGTATACCGCTGTTCAAATGTTATAATATATTGAGAGAAAACAAATCCTGGCTACAAAATAAAACCATGGGAAACAACTCAACCATAAAGGGAAAACAACGAAACAATAGAAACACTGAAGCGGTGTATCCAAAAACAAACGCCAATGCAAACAAATGTTAGAGATAGAGGTTCATGTGTCTTTGTGAGACGTAAAAGTACATAAAACACACAATGAGTAGTGACACGCTCTCTGTGTGTTTAAGAACCATTGCGACTAAGGGGTTCCGGGTTCAAAATTTGACCATCAAAAACAAATCCGAAGACATTTCGGCGTCTATTTTGGACATTTCGGGATTCGGACATTTCAGAAACAAGATTCTGCACCTCATTTTTTTAATATATATTTATAAGGAAAAATTAAAGAATTGTTGGATGTGTTGGACTAATAGCTTCCATGTGAGCAGCAATTTTCTATCTAGGAAACCATGATACGAATAGTTATTAAATGGTAACAGGCTGATACCTTGATACACCAGAGGAGCGTTTCGTTTACATAAGACTCATCAGTGACGCTCAGATAAAAATAATTAGAAAGCAAAATAAGTATACCGTTGAAGGGAATTGAGAACCCAAAATTCCAAAAAGTTGTGCAAGACCTGGAATATTATATCAACTTGTAGTTATATATAGATATAAAAAGTATAGTATGAGTGCCAATGAGACAACTCTCAATCAAAGTCACAATATGTAAAAGTAAACCATTATATGTCAAGTGCGGTCTTCAACATGGAGACTTGGCTCACACCAAACATTAAGACTTAAAGGACCCTTAAATTGACTAGTGTTAATCCATTCTAGCAGGCAAACCAACGGTTTAATCTATATAAAAATGAGAAACGAGAAACACTCATGAACCACATCAACAAATGACAACTACAGTACATCAGATTCCTGACAAAGGACAGGTGCAAACAAATGCAGCAGGTTTAAACGTTTTAAAAGCTACAAGCGTTCACCCCTATCTGAAACAACAGTGCAACATCACAAAATGACAACAGAAAAATACACACGATAAAATATCGATTGAAACGGCTTAACTCAATCAAAGAGATAAACTCCATATACAGGTGCTGCTCGAATGTTGCTTCTTAGAAATTGGTGATTGATATTTCTGTCAAGAATATAGATTCCACAACAGCAACAAGTGTGTTACGATATTTCTCCACTCGAGACAGTTAAGTTTCAATTTTTAAAGCGCGAGGCTTGTCGAGCTTTTTTAAACAGTAAAAATTGAACTGATAGTGGAGAAATATCGTAATACACGAGTTATAGTTGTGAAATCTGTTTCTCTAATGATTTTTATCCTTCCTTTTGAAAGATTTGAAGAAAGTTGTGTACTTTTAATTGACGAGAACGGTCGCCTTTTTTTTCATGACGTCACAATTGGAAAATTCAGAAAAAGACAAGAAACGTTAAAGTCGAAATTTAATTTCTACCAATCATTTGCCGAGAACAGATTTTTTACTAGTGAGGAGAAATGTGAAAATAGCACATAAATTAGAGATATAAAAAAAAAACATTCCACGCTAATCACAATTAATGAATCAATCGATTGATTCAAACTTTTCTTAACAGCGTAATTATTTATCCGTAGAATGTTAAACAATTTTGAGAGTCTTCTTTATATTAAATTAAGGAGTGTGTCTTCCTTATGCATAGATAAAGGCAAGAAAAAATGCCGCTGATTAAGTCATAATTCGATTTAGCAAATACAAATTCGGTAACAAACATAAACAGAGGAAACACACGAAGAATAGGAGAAAAACAACGGAACAAGAAAATCACTGAACTGCAACAAAAACAAACATACATAGCTCTGATTCCTTGTCATGATTTGGCTCAACCTTTCAGTTTGGATAAATCAGCTCTTCAGTGTTATTTTGGGGGTTTTGAATGACAAACGTTATGGCCTCAAGTATCACAGACGGTACCATGATGGTGGACATATCCATCTGGTGATGTAACATTGGTACCGTGATTAACATTATAGTATACATAGGGAATCACTGAAGCATGACGCCACTGTATTTTATTGGTTAAGACTCTTTCTGCCATTTGCTTTGGGACTTTCCGTTTTGAATATTCCTCAACGTTAGGTATTTTTTTCAATTAACTTTTTACTGCTGTGACAAGAACAGCTGATATTTTCTCGGACGGTAAGTAACCCTTGTACATGGTGGGCGTCGGGTTGTCCACAATATAGTTTTCTGTCCGATGTTGTGTAGAATGCTTTTTGTATGTGTTGACTGTCATGTTTTACTGAAATGATTTTGATAAAAATTACAAAAATTGTACTTATTAATTACCAACGCTGTATTTGGTAGAATCATTTTTCATTTTAGGTTTTAGATATTCGTTAAATTCGTACTTTATTTGGTCTTTTGGTGGTTATCTTCAATCCTAGCATCACAGGTGAGTCTTTGTAGATGAAACAAGCGTCTGGAGTACAAACGGATCACTAGACTTCTTTTATGGTATCTTTTTTTACCTCTGTCGGTCACAGAAAAATATTTGATTTGAGAATATATCTTTAGCATCAGCGATCGAAAATCTTATTTTTAATGTCAATTGGTCGGAGCTTTGATATAAGCTGGACTGAGAAGATACGTGGAGAAGACACTTGGCGAATATGTATGGAACAGGACAAACCAACAGTTGAGTAAAACTAAAAAGGTTGAAGTGACGGTGATAACGGTACACATTACATTAGACGAAGAAGATAAGACCAAGCAGAAAGCTCCAGTAGTTCTAGAAGGAGAAATGTTAGTTTTGATTTAAGCATATCTTATTTACAATGCTAGAAAGAGAGATTAGGCACAAGTTATAAGAATATTAGAAAAGTGCTCTCCAAAGACGTTGCAGAAATGACCAAGGAACACGCATGAGGAGGAAAGTTGCAGGAAAGACCAAACGAAAACGTACGAGGTTAAAGATTGTATGAAATATCAGGGAACAAGCACGAGGAAAAACCTGCCGGAAGGGAGCGTGCATTGAATTGCAGGAAAGACCGAGGAACACGTATGATGTGGGGGGGTTGCAGAATAGACAAACGAACAATATTACCGACCGTGCAAGGGCTGTATAGCCAGTCAATGTCGTTAAAAACTTCCATTTTATATGATATTGAGAAAGAAAGAATACATAATTAAGTGGTAATAACTTGATAAGTTTACACGAAACAGACTAATGTTAAGGATTATTAGCGGTGATATTATGCTCTCTACGGACAATAAATTTAACCATGGAGCGATAAAGCAAAAAATAGTAAGATTTTATCATTATTTGATCTTTGTTATACAATGTCGCAATCCTTTTGATATTTCATGACGACTTTACAATCAACAATCAAACAGTTTTGTATTTTTGTAAGATCGTTTTACGAATGTTAGATACCTTTATTAGTAACGTTATCTACACTGATTGAAATTGTCTGTCATGCCTCGCTTCATTTTAAACAGGTGTGAAACTTAATGATATCTAACACACCTGTTGTCAATCAATTAGTTTTCACCTGTATAATTACCTAAAGATAAATTAACACGTATGTCATTGCATTTGAATCACACAGAAATTCAATATGGTTACAATACAATTTACAAGTGAAAGTTTTGTACACGCCCAATTTAACATTGATACATGTACTTGTATAACATGTAAATCATGAGACAAAGACATTAACCTGTATAGTAAAAAGTAGGGGGGAATTGAACATCTACATCTACATCTATATCGTTGAAATGCAAAGGGTCTAAGACCCATCACGCAAGTACTAATTTGGTCATTCAATATGGTGCTCATTAAAAACGTATTAACATGTGAAATTAAAATCAAATATTTGTTGCGTGACTACTCTGTTAAATAAGATGTGAGGCTGTTCTTGAATGCCTCTGCATCTTCTATATTTAACAGTCTTATCGGTAGAGTATTCCAGTCTTTGATGGTACGTGGAAAGAAGCTGTATTTGTAGGTGTTTGTTGAAGTTTGAAGGTTTCTAAATTTGCTTCGGTGGTATTGCCGTGTTGTCCTGCCTTGTTGTTCTACATAATCTGGTATATTTATGGCTATCTTTTTATGTAAAGCTTTGTGAAACAAGCAAAGCCTTTTTATTTTCCGTCTTATTTCTAATGATGGTAGTTTTAGCTCCTTCGGTAGACTAGTAACTGACCCCGGTTCTCTGCTGTATTGATGTTTGATGAAACGTGCTGATCTTCTTTGCACCATTTCTATCTGTTTGATGTGGTTTTCTTGATATGGATCCCATGCACTGCTTGCATATTCAACGTTTGGTCTGACAATGGCTTGATATGCTCTTTTCTTAATTTCTTCTGGGAATTTGCCGATGTTTCTCCTCAGAAAGCCTAATGATTTATTTGCCTTTGCCGTGATGTTATTGATGTGTATATCCCATTTCAGATTGTTGGTAAACTGAACTCCTAAATATGGGTTTTGGCTTACATTTTCTAAAACTTGGCCATGCATATGATAGTTATGTAATATAGGTTTTTTCTTGTTGGTTATTCTTAGAACATAACATTTTGAAGCATTAAATTTCATCTGCTATTTAGATGCCCAGTCAATCAATTTATCTAGATCTTTTTGTAGTTGGTTACAGTCATCTTTGCAGTCTATTGCTAGGTATAATAGGCTGTCATCTGCAAAGAAACGCAACTTTGACTTGATGTCATCCCCGATATCATTGATGTACAAAAGAAACATCAATGGACCTAAAACTGTACCTTGGGGGTACTCCTGATTTTACAAAGGCATTTGTAGATGTTTCGCCTTCAACTGCTACACACTGCTGTCGTTGTGTGAGCCAGGCCTTTACCCACTCTATTATTTTGCCATTTATTCCATAGTGCTCTAGTTTCCTCAGAAGCCGTATGTGAGGCACTGCATCAAATGCTTTGCTGAAATCTAATATTAGCATATCCACTTGCTCTTTTTTATCTAGATGTTTTGCGATATCTTCAATTGTTGTTACTAATTGAGATTCGCATGATCTTTTCTGTCTGAAGCCGTGTTGGTAATCGACTAATATGTCATATTTTTCAAGATGTTGCATAATGTGTTTGAAAATGATGTGTTCCATGATTTTGCATGTAACTGACGTCAATGAAACAGGTCTATAATTTACTGGCAAACTTTTGTCTCCCTTTTTAAAAAGTGCTGTGATGATAGCTGTAATCCAATCGTTTGGGACAGCCCCTTCATCATATGTTTTCTTGAATAATGTTGTTATGTCTGGGGATATACTTGTAGCACATTCCTTTAGGACTTTGTTCGGTATGTTATCTGGTCCATTTGCTTTTTTCGGATTGACATTACTAAGTAGCTTTCTTACTCCTTCAACTGTTATCTCTAGATGGTCTATATCAGGCGATGGGCTGCCATTTAATTTTGGTTGACTTGATGTATTTTCATCAGTAAAAACAGATACAAATTGATGGTTAAGTGCTTCTGCTTTCCCTTTGCTGTCTTCCATAAGTTTTCCGTTTGAAATAAGTGGTGCTACTCCACATGAGTCTCTTTTCTTTGATTTAACATATTGCCAAAACTTTTTTCCAACAACAGGTGTTTTTCTCTCACCCTCTTCGTCTACTTCCAATAGTTTAGATATGTAGCTTTGATGTGCTTCTTCTAATTTAGTTTTTACTGTTTTTCTTAGGAGCTTAACTTCTTCCAGTGTTTTTCATTATTGGTACGTTTTGCCTTGTTGTAAACCCTTTGTTTTTTTCTGATCATTGTTTTGATCTCTCGATTGATCCAAGGTATATTCCATCTGGTTGACAATATTTTAGTTGGGATGTTTGATATTATAGCCTGGGACAATATATCTTTAAAATCATTCCAGCATTCTTGTATGGTACTTGTATTTGCTTTTTGTATAAAATTATTCAGCTCTTTATCTAGTTGTTCATTTATTCCGTTCATGTTGCCCTTTTTGTAAATATATACTTTCCTTGGTACTTGCTTTTTTGTTTTTGCTTTTAAATTTATGTCAGTGATGACTATGCTATGGTCACTCATTCCATCTTGGACTGATATACTTTCAATGCTTGTTGGATTTGTTGTTAGTACAAGATCTAATATGTTATCTTGACGTGTTGGTTCTTTTACTATTTGTGTTAGACAGTTTTCTTCAAGTGCTTCTATAAACTTGTTATTGGTTTCCATACTATAGTTATTTGGTTTCTTTATTTCATTCAGAGAGAAACAATATTTGGCACTTGATGGTATTTTCTGTGATTCCATATTGCACAATTTCGCGAGAATTTAAATTTGTTTGTATGTATCCGATATTCTGAACAAAGTTTGTTACTGAGTACAACCAGAGACATATATTATGTCTGGTACAATCGTTCTTGAGTTAGATAGGACCCTTGGTTGTCTTGGTAGTTGTTTTTCTATAATAGTATTATGCTTGTACGAAATGCTAATACCATAGTAGAAACTATCAAATAATCTTTAATTTATCATGTTTTCTATAAAAGAAGGGGTTTTATGCTGTCCTCTTTTACACGTTCAGGACTTTCGCCGATTTCGAAATATTGAACGTTTACTACTAGACTTTCCACACCAAAAGATATAATGGGGACCGTGTTAGTTTAGCTGAGTGTTTTATTGTGATATTTAGATTTCATTTTCAATGACAGTGTTGATTATATCAGTAAAGGGATTATCTATCCATGGTATACATGTCTATGAGTAAGCCAGTGTCCATCCACCAAACTGCTCTTGTATTGCCTAATCACAGGTTACAACTACGACTTTTCAGTGGAAATAAAAAGGAGTGTTACGACGGGTATTAACAAATAGGAAATGGGATACCCTTCCAGAGCACCTGAGATATGATAACCAGGTTTTTGTTCCAGTTTGTGTTGCTTTTATGTGTGAAATGTTTTGTTTTTCTTTTTTTTAAGTCCTTGTATTTTGTTCATCCAAGTTACATGTTATTTTGAATTGCCTTAAATGTTTTCTATCAGTTATTTAACACGATAAGTAAAAGAGTGTTGTGCCGGTTGTGAACTAGCTCTTATTTCAGCTTTCTCCTTATCTCAAGACATTTTATTACATTTCATATTTCAGTACTGCCGAATGCTCAGCTTCAAGTACAAAATTAATACTCAGGAGGAAAAAAAATATAACGTTTAAAAAAAAACTAGGGCCTAACTGGGCACCACGTATCACAACAAAAATTGTTTTAGATCTCGTTGGCTCCAGAGGAGATAATATGTATTCCCCATATGTGACGTATGATCGTGTTATTGCCATAGAATACCTTAAATAACTTTATTTCTAGGATTTGGTTGGCCAATTGCCAGATTGCTACAAACGATAGTTTTTCCAACATCGGTAACTGGCCTTTTAAGAAGAGTGTGATCCTGCTTTAGCTCAACTACGAAGCCGTCACAAGAGTTGTAACCATGGTTCTTTTACATGTTAGGACCGTGGCGTTCACCAAACCCAAACCCATGCCCACGATTATGTTCTTAATCAAAAAGTCCATGTTCCCGTTACAAAATCCCGAATTCATCACAGCGGATTCGGTAGTCATCTTTCAATGTTTCGTTAGATTTAATGTAGAAACTTATGGATTATAAACTTATTAACCTGATATCTTTAACACAATCCCATTCCCTTTTGGAAAGAGTGTGGGCCTGCTTTAACTCATCGACGAAGCCATCACAAGAGTTGTTACCATGGTTCTTTTACATGTTAGGACCGTGGCGTTCTCCAAACTCAAACCCAAGATTATGTTCTTAATCATAAAGCCCATTTTCCCGTTACAAAACCCCGAATTCTACACAGCGGATTCGGTTGTCATCTTGTTATGTTTCATTTGATTTAATGTAGAAACTTGAGGATTATTAACTCGTTAACCTGATAACTTTAACACAATCCTATAATCGTTGACAAATGTCAATAGATAATAACCCTGTGCAAATACCGAGGTCTCTAAAACAGAATGTCAAATTCTGACGGCAAATTATGATTCTTATGAAGTGATAAAATTGCAAGTTTAACGGATACTGATGACGGGTGTACTTGACTACAATACTATTTCATGCTTAGGATTCAAACCCACTAAGAAAAATGAGAGTGTAGTGGGTAAAAAAACAGCAGGAACACTACATGTGTCGCGCATAAAAAATCTAAACTAAAAGTCATATTTATGTCTCTGTTTTATACTGTTATAATATAGAATAACCATCTCTTCGTCTAGTAATCATTGATGAACTATTTCCAAACGAAGCCATTACATAAATCTTTAATGCTAAACGCAAACGTGTAGTTAATCTTATTTAAGAGTGCTCCAACGTTAGACGTGAATATATATAACCTTTTAATATGCATATGAAGCAACGTCAGATATTGCTACCATTTATCGTAACAGGAAAATTACGTTTATTTGGAAACTCGCACTATCTATATTTTGTCCTTTTTTCCTTGTTGGGTAAATGCATAGCCGTGAGATTCCAATCCAATATGATTTTATAATTTAAATAGGAAATTAGATTTTACTTCATTAATTTGGTTTTTTTTGTGGAATATTTCTGCATTATTATACATGATTATTAAAAAAAAAATATATAAATAAGGCCGTTAGTTTTCTCGTTTGAATTGTTTTACATTGTCATATCGGGGCCTTTTATAGCTGACTATGCGGTATGGGCTTTGCTCGTTGTTGAAGACCGTACTGTGACCTATAGTTGTTAATGTCTGTGTCATTTTGGTCTCTTGTGGACAGTTGTCTCATTGGCAATCGTACCACATCTTCTTTCTTTTTTTTTTTATATATATTCAACTAGAATATGATTTAATTCAAGCAGCGGTACAAGAGACAATACGTATAGATTATAACATGCCTTTTTCCATATTGGCCCTGGTATCATCCCGAGACTCCCATATCGGCATCGAGGCTTTAGCCGAGGGCCGATATGGGTCGAGGGATGATACCCGGGTCTATATGGAAAAGACATGTTATAATCTTTTTATCACATATTTAAGTTCTGCAGAAAAGAGAAAAAAGTTCAATTATAACAATTTAATGATACATAAAAGTTAAAATCTTAAACAATTTATTAAAAACGTGTCGTTCAGGATGCAATGACGTCACGTCATTAGGTACAGGGCACAATATGGATATCTCTTTTTTGCCCCGGGCAATTTTGAGGTTATTGCATATGCAAAACCTAAGGTATTCATAACAAATATGTGATAAAATGACTTATAATTATGATACCGAAGTCTTTTCTTTCTCTTTGATGGTCTTATAGATGTGCATTCTATGTAATATGTGCATCATTTCGTTTTGTTGAAAGTAGGACATTTACAGTAAGCGGAGGAAGGAACACCCGAATGTAAATGTCTATTTTAAATATCAAAATAAAGACAATACGCAGGTCATTTTCAAATGCTATAATTTAGACCTCATTTTCTTATATCTGTTATATGTAAAGTTAAAACACGATAGTGCACCGTAATCATGGGCGGAATCGGGATCCAAGGGGAAAAGGGTGGGGCGTTCGTGGGAAATTTTTTGTTGGTTATGTATGGAATCACCGAGGTATGACTAGAGCCCCCTCTAGTTTAGTCAGTGAGCCACCCTTATGAAATTCTGGACCTCTACTGGTAATCCTATCCAGGTTACACTATAATAAACTATTTATTCATTCATTCATTCATACTTTTCAGATCTCCAGAGTGGTGTACATTAGACTGAAGCTTTGCAGGGGAGATAACTCCCGTCTCCGCTGTCTTCAAAATGATACTTAAGAATATGATTAAGTATGATACAATAACTTATGAGTAGACTTGAATGACATTAAGTAGTTTCGGTTGAAAATAGTTATAGATCGCTAGATAACCTATATGCGCCGAGATTTTCCGTAAATGATTGAAGTTCTACTTCAAGTAACATCCCGGACGGTCTGGTCAGAATTGGAACGACACTGCATATGATGTTCTTTTGTTTGTAGAGACTATCAATTTTGCATTTAAACGAATTTCTATTTTTACAGAATCGAAATAACTTAAAATATAGTGTTTGACTATCGCTCATTACGAATATTTGCCACTGGACAACAAAACGGTTACGTGTACCTTTTCAGGCTGCAATTTACAGGAAAAGAGTAAACATGTCGAGCAATTGCTTGTACGATGTAAATGCGTATAAAAACAAGACATTCGTTTAAATAATCCGCTACCGTGATTGACCCGCGGCAGTATACTATATTAAAAGTCCAAACTCCAATCGAGTCCACCCGACTCATACTGATCCAGTGGAATAAAGGAAATACGCATTCTCAAACAAAATTATTTGTTTGCATCAAATAACCAATTAACCTTGGGAAGAGCAATGCATAACACAAACATTATGTCACAGACATAACAATTTATCAAGTCAAAGGGTGATTTTAAAGGTTTCAGCGTTAGTTTCTTTCCCCTCTCCTTCTTGGCTCCGATACCACATGCAGCAAAGGCGGCAAGCTTCAAGTTACTTTCAAGGAACTTTCAAGTTCTATGCGATAATGGATTTCCTTTTCTTTAAAAAGGACGATGTTCGTCACTAAAAATGATATCTGTCCTACCCTCTGACATATGCTGTCAGTGTTGAATAAGACCAAAATTACTGCCCAGGTATCTGCCGACAAAGTTCAAAAGTGGAGGTGGTGGAACCAATCCAATGACAATGGTTATAAAATTAAATACATCGAACAGAAAATGATGAAAATATTTAGCAAGTATGAAGTACGAAATACCGGGGGGGGGGGGGGGGGGGGGTAACTTCCTATTATCGGGTATACGGGGATGTGCCAAAATATGGGTCATAATTTTGCAAGATTTTATATAAAAATGACCCTCCTTTTTAATGACATCCTATATTAAAATGCATTTACGTTTGATAACTGTATATTGATTTGGGGTATGATCTACATATCATATATAAATATGCTATTGCGAATCTTACATTATTAATGGTCAATTATTATATTAAATTAAATCAATTCATTTGAAAGTTCACCTTTCAAATAAGTTCCCAAATGAACACCAGAAATATATAAATATAGGTCATTCTTTCTTAAATATTTATATAACTATAGGTACTGAATTTCAATGAATGTTATATTAAAATGGGTACGTTTTTTGAGGCGAAAATGGCACACCCCTACCAAAAAAATATCGAAGTTACCCCAGCCAAAAAAACATTCAAGACTCCTGACGTAATCCCAAAAAATGACATCTTATATGATATGACTTAGTTCTATATATAGCCCAAAACTTCCAAACCTCTTATATAACTGGACCACCCTTTTTACAAATACAGTTAATTATAATTTAAATTGTCTCCCCTTCATATTGAGCTGTGATTTCAATAATTATAGACCAGACTTTTAACTCATTTCTTCTATACAATGTGGGATACCCATTAATTTTAGGGTATGACAATTTCTAAGTTTATTGGTATAATTAGATAAACCTAAACAGCCAATTTAAATCTCCCTTAAAGGAAAAGTAGGCGTGTCCAGTATCCTAAAATTGACCGCTGGTCAAAGTTTGTCAAATTTATCATCTCTTATGTTTTCCTTCCATTCATGAATAAGATATTACAATGAGTGCTAATGTTGGTTATTGTTCATGTTGAATAAAGCAAGAACAGCCGTAGATGATGAATAAATTTAGCGCCACATGAACTTATCAATGAAATTCAAAAATTGCTGTGGGAATATTTAGATTTTTTATTAGTTTTAGGAGTTAGACATGTTAGATGGTTGATTTATGTTTCATCAATAATTTCCTATTTAATAATGTAGAATTTTAATAAAAGATTTATATTAGATAATCTAGAATTCTAATATAGAATTTTAATAAAACATTTTACAAGGACTGAAATGTTTTACCCACATGTATTATCAATTTAATTCTCCACATTTATCCATTTTGATAGGAGATTCTGTTGCATAGTACAAAAATGTAGTAGGTCTTTCAGTGCTGTGAGATAAAATGGAGGAAATGGCTTGCAAGAACACTTATTAGTGGGTAGTACCTTTAGACAATTAACCATATGTTGTACCTGTCCAGGTAAAGCTTTGATGTTCCTTTGATCCATACAGAGGTCTTGTTCTTTCCATGTCCACTTCTAAGGCTAGTATCAGAAAGATTTATGGTTTGATTCCATTGTTTACAAAGTGACCACATGTTATTTCAATCTTTTTGTTGGTGGCTAAAGTCTCTGTTTAAGTATGATATTCTGTTAAGCATGCATATTAACTAACAAAGGTGTTATGAATTACATGCCTAATAAAATCTGAAGATTCACATGGGATTTCATTATTTCATAAGTATATAAGTATAGATGTCATGGCAAGGTAGAAAATCAATATAATATATATAGAAATTTAACTGATGTTTTTTTTCTTCTCGAATATGCATCATTTATAAAAAACAAGAAAGATGTGGTACCACTGCCAATGCGACAACTCTCTGCAAAGACCAAATGACACAGAAATTAACAACAATAGGTCACTATACTGCCTTCAACAATGAGCAAAGCCCATACCACATGTATATATAGTCAGTTATAAAAGTCCATGGAATGACTGAGAAGATAAAAAATTTAAGGTGGTACCTAACACTACAGGGAGATAACTCTGTAAAATCAACAGAACGTTTTAATGACGTTGTGTTCATAAGGGAATATTAAGCTTCTCAATGATCAAAATAAGTGTTGGTCAAACTGCTATATAACCAGTGTAATTTTTCTGATTAAACGGTTGGTTCAAATTTTTTGAAATTTTTATATTTTTGTCAAAAGGTCAAAGTAAATACTTTGTCAAAATTTTAAGAAAATTAAACGAGCCAACTTAATTTTAATTAAAGTGTTAGGTACCACCTTAAACAAGAAAACTTTAAAAAGCTAACTATGAAGAACCGTGTACCTATTAAATAAGGGTTTAACTTGTATTCATATTAAAATAACATGAACTTTACATGTTTAAGGGCAAGCTGAAGTCTGCCTCCAGGTGTTGGATTTTCTTGCTGTGTTGAAGACTCTTTGGTGGCTTCAAGGGCTGTTTTTATTTTAATCTTTGGTCTGACAGGTTGTCTCTTTGACACATTCCCCATTTCTATTATCAATTTACCTTCAATGCTTAAAATGTATCAAACTTATGTTAATAGAATTTCTTTTGACAGTTAAATTATACAATCTACAGAGATGGACAACAACCCATCACAGACACTATATAGCAATCTTTAAATAACCTGACCGAAACAACAAATTCTCAAAAGATAAGAGAGATGAAGTGTCATCAGCAATGAATTTTGACAGAAACTTATGGTAGGGTTATTTAGTTGTAGATATAAGAAGATGAGGTATGAGTGCCAATGAGACAACTCTCCATCCAAGTCACAATTGGTAGAAGTAAACCCTTATAGGCCAAAGTACCCGTTTCATCTCAGAGCCTTGGCTCACATCGAACAGCAAGCTATGAAGGGACCAAAAAACTATTGTATAACCTTTCAAATGGGAAAACCAACAGTCTAATCTATATAAAAAAACAAGAATTGAGAAACACTTAAAGCTGTTTTTATGATCATTTATGGGTATATCCTGGATAGGAGGAAAACAGGGCATAAATATCCTTAATTGTAAAAACACCCCACAGCTCAAAAAGGCAAAAATCATTTAAAAAATTTTATGCAAAAATTTAAAAAAAAATTTCGTCAAAAGCTAGTCCAACCTGAATTTGCCACTCCCCTGTGGAATAAAAACTATAAAGGAAAACATGTCACAAAATACTCATTGTTACTAAAATTATGGATAATGTACTATATGACTTGTAAAATACTAATTTTAAAAAGTATTTCTTTAGTTGAGCAAAATAAACATACATGTGTTTACTGTCCCTTTAAAAACAAATTAACATGAAGAATTTTATTTTTTTACTTATTTTAAACTTGAAGTGTTTTAGGGAGATATTGAGACTTAATTTGTCCTTAATGGGATATAGTGATAAAAATGTATCCAAGGGGGTTAAAAATTGGGACAATTGAGTGTCCATAAACATGGTAGGGAACATTTAACAACTTTTTATTTCAGAAATTTGATGGGAAAAGAAACCAATTTTCCAGTTAACCTCCATGGATTATTAGTATCAACTATATGGTGGCAGTGTGTTTTTTACTTTTGTAATACAGAATGGAAGAAGGAGCTAAAATTTTATCAGAAGATCTAATTTCGATGGGTTACATTTCATGGTGAAAGAGGTACTATTTAGAGCCAATTAGGCCTTGACTAAAATCAAATATAATGTAAACTTTTTCTGTGTGATGCATTTTCACATCAATGATTATCAAATACTTATTTCAGGGGTATTATTAGTGAAAAAGCTCACAATACAACTTGTTTTTAGTGATGTCTATATGTCTAGAGCTGAACAAATCTTTTCTTTCGAATCCTCGATGTTATAAAAGAAGAAATCTTCCTGTTATTAGGTAAACCTTGAATACAAATGAAATTTAAAGTATAAAATCAGATACATGCTTTAATATTACATTTTATAGATTTCATACAAACTTAACCAAAGTTTTTCTTTCACACTCGTCAAAAGCGTTTTTTATCAATATATCTGCGCCTTTGTTTCTATAAATGGAATCATCCAAGTATTGATAAATTGATCATTGATAGGGTCACCTCCATTCTAATATAAGGGTCACTGACGTTGAATGAATACAGACAAAGGTGTAGATAGGTACCAGTCTGGGTGAATTTTTGGGAGGTGACAAATTTTATTTAATAATTTAAAAAATATAAAAACAAAAAGAACAAAAATAGTAATATTAAGGATATTTTAAGTTAGAAATATTAAATAATTATTTTCTCAGTATTTGCAGATTTTATGGCAGTTATATAAGAATTTACTATCAATTTTCAATCATCAATTTAAACTCTAAGCAAATAAATCAGGAGAAAACAAACAAGAAATAAGGGTGTATAATTTATGTACCTAAATCCTTGTTACGTAATCAGCAAATACATTTAAGATACAGTCATTTAAAATCTGAACCCACTTAATACTTTTACAATGACATTAATATGAAAAAGATACAGATTTCCAATAGTATTTTTTGTATTTATCTATAGTAGTCCCCTTGATCCAAATTGCAACCACAGCATTTTTTTCTTTTTTTGGATAAGATGATGGTTTGCATTTCAAACTTTTAGTCCATAAAAAAGAAGATATTTTGGATACCTTCAGTGACCTGGGCTAGTACCCTATTTAGTATACCCTCACAACCCTTTGCAAGGGCCCCATTTTTCAGACCTTTTCAGTAATGATTGAAAGATTAAATTTTGACTTTCTGTTGATAGGATTAAATCTTTATTCCTCCCTAATTCGTTCATTGCATTCAGACAATTGTGCATTTCACATACAGGATTTAAAAAGCGGACCTAATTCCATGTGCAGCTTTAGGCCTGGCTGCAATTATAATACCCCAGATTTAAAAGTTATAAAGATTTAAAGAATGAGTCTCGAGACTTTAAAGTTACAAATCTGCACCAAGTTGACGAAGTGGGATTTTAATACCATATCAGCAGAGTGTTGAAACATTTAAATAATACTTTAAAAAATAACAAATCAGTACGAAGTTGTCAGACTGGGGGTTTGAAGGCTATCAAATAATTTAGCCATTGGAAGATTTAGATACCAGCTTTACGTAATAAATCTGATAAAGTTTGGACTCTTGTTATATCTAGGTGAAATTTGAATTTCGTTCATTTAAATTTGAGAAAAGTTGAATGAAAGAAAAGAGGATTTAACCGTTTTTAGTGAATGGATTTGAACTTTCATTGATTCGATGGGAATATGAATGAGTAGACCGATCGTGTATTAAATCACCCCAGGCCGTCAGAACTGTTAGTATAACATTATTATATAGGTAACTAATAGAAGAGTGTCGAACAGGTGAAAATGTTTGTAAATAGAAAAATTTATAATGTCAGGGGATTTATTGTCTTTCAGATGTGGAATTAAAACTTTGTGGAATTATGGATAAAGGAATTGTATAATTCAAAATGAAAAAAGTGGAAAATCGTAGACAGGAGAAAGTTTTCGTGCCGGCTGCTACAAGTGATATCAAGGTAAGGCTAATCAGCAGATTTATATTGTATATATAGCTAGGCTCTCTCATAGTACTGCTCTTTAACTTTTAAAAGTTTCAGAATTTTTATTGGTTTTTAAATTATTTTCTCAATAAGTACATTTGTAATTTTAAAGTATGATTAATTTATTTGAAATTTTATCAGCAAAAATTTGTAATATTAGTGAAGTTCAAATGATACATGAATGATTTAATCAGCAGATATAGGTGGCAACATGAGGTTGCAAAATTTTACTATAATTATTGATCAACTTTTTATCTTACCTGACATAAATATTAATCTACATGTAGCAAGTTTGCAGGTTGACATTTTTTTTGTTTTGTTTCTCATTGTTTTACAACCATCACAAATGAAATTTGGTAAATGTAACTAAATTTTGCAAAAACAGAATTTAAGTATTGAAGAAAAATAATGTTATAAACAAACCTTACTTATATTGAAGGTTATTTAAGAAAAGATAAAATAACATATATGTGATCAGTAAGGTAACTGACCGTTTTTCACATCTGTTTCAATCAAATGTTATACAAGTTATTTGAGCAATGTTTCAGTGACATTATTGAATACCTCCGTGACATGGTTTTCATCAACTGCCCTTTTCACATAAATCCTAGGATAAAAATTGATTATTATTATACTGAAAAAAATATCTCGTTCAATTATCATTTTTTCTTAAGTTTGTTAGTGTTAAACAAATACCCGAATCTCCCATAAAATATTTTTTTTGACGATTTTGCAATTTGTACAAAATTCTGCACGATATTGAAATCTAGGTGACTTATTGATCCCCATTCATAAGTTGAGTTATTGATTTACTTTGGCCCATATTTTCATGTTGTTATGTAAGTCAATACAAAAAAACTTGTGATAAATTGTTATAAAAGTTGAATGAATAACCAGATTGATTATTCACAAATTTAGAAAGCTGTCATTAAATTTGATAAAATGTTTTATTAGAGAGTTACGTCTTTAATAACCAACCTACTAATAGTCCCTATACTATAAGTGGGCCAGTTTATGGTTTAATTTATATAATTGGTCCTTATTATATTTAACTTGTAGGGTATGACTTATAAATGAGTTAGCTTGTAGATCTTTTAATTTATCGTCTCTAATATAAAACCAACCTGCTTTTAGTCCCTAGACTATATAAGTGGGCCAGGTTATAGTCCTATTAATATATAATAGGGCCAGCTCCTATTCTCTATAATATATAAATGGGTTAGCTTCTTGATCCTTGGATTTATAGTCTTTAATATAAAATCCAACCTGCTTAAAGTCCCAATACTATAGAAGTGGACCAGATAATAGTCTCATTAATATATAGTGGACCAGCTGGTAGTTTCTAAAATATATCAATGGGCTTGCTTATAGACCTTTGAATTGATCGTTGTTATTGTCAGCACTGTAATACAATTTGTAATAGGTAATATGGAGCTACACCATAGACATCAGGTTACCATGAGCATTAAATGTACATTAATATGTCTACAACTCAAAATCTCTGATACTTTATTCTTTATTAATTTGTTCCCAAAAAGATCTTTAGTGAAATTTATCAAATTTGTATAGGTCTAAGTTCTAGGGACTCAATTATCTGTGTAACTACTAAGATAATGGGACCTTAGTCGAAACAACAGAAACAGTGAAAATTTCATTTTAGTGTGGCAGGACTTCTGCATATATATTACTTATCATTTACCATATATACATAGTATTTTCTTGTCATGTAATTTGTTTAGATTTCCTTCAAGTTTTATAGTTGTTTAGAAGAGAATTAATTATTAAAATTTGTAGGACTTTTCAATTTGAAATTTGAAATAAGTGAAGTGTACTTTATGTCGACTGGTACTAAACCTACTGCAGACATTATTTTGTTAAAAAGAAATTAAATATAGCGGGTAATTGAAAAGGTCAGGAAGTTCATTTAATATCAGATTTTATCCAAGGTCGTTGTGACAGTAGGCAAAATGTTATTGTAAACAAACTTGTGCGACTTTTTTGAGTTTTTGTCTGTTTAATTTAATTATTATTTGACCAGAAACATTTTTTTTTAGCCTTTAAGAAAGTCAGTATAGGGGTGAAGCTAATATTGATGGTATTTTTACGCTTGAAAATTGATAATTTAATGGTCGACAGACATTGACTTGGGACAATTATTTCTTGGTCATCTGAATATCCATATTCTTTGTGTAAACTCAGCACTTTTAAAATTGACTTAAAATAATAACGCAAATCTATCCGATTATGTCCGTAATAAAAATTTCTTCTTTTCAAAAGTGATGAACCGATGAAAGAATAATACTGATTATGTTTAAGTTTAAATGGTCATTCTGTACATTAAAAGATGATAAGATATTTGTGGTTTCCGTGACAGAGTTAAATCTGACGTATTGTGGTGTCGCTGGTTTGAACCTACGACCTCAATAAAGTGTCATGCTGATTTATTGGGTTTTAAATCCACCGTGATAAAAAGGACTCTGCTCTCGAATAGCTGTCACATACAACTATTAAAATCTTAATACCAATATTGAAGGATTTCTGGTTTTGCCTTTTGCCAGACCGACAGGTTCAGACTTTTCACCTATGTTAATATTAGAGGCCGTTTGAACTTATAACATGTATAATGAGATTATAGAAGAAAAAGTAATTTTTTTTTTTAATTAGTTCCATTATTTTTTGTTAACTTTTTAAGTTAATATGATTGAGTATTAATAACTGGGTCATTTTCAGCATTTAGAACTTTGACTACATGTAAGTCTTTCCGTTTTTGATATGAGATATATCAGTACATTTTCTCCATTTAAGAGCCACAGGTACGGGTAGGTCAAAAACACTTTTAAAACCAACATTCTCAATGAGTGAGCCTGATCTGTCTCACATGGATCCATCTCTTGTCACTGCTCTTAAGTTTTGGAAAAAAATATAAAAAAAGGTAGAAAAACCATTTAGCTTTTTCATACATATGGTACGTTGACCTATAGTTGTAAATGTCTTTGTCATTCGGTCTCTTGTGAAGAGTTGTCACATTGGCAATCATACCATATCGTCTTTTTTATAGTGATCAAATTTTCATTGTTGAAGGCCATACCATCATATATAATTTCTAAATATATCTATTTCATTTGAACTTTGTTGGATAGTTGTTTCATTGTCCTACATAC
This sequence comes from Mytilus edulis, assembly GCA_019925275.1. NCBI lineage: Eukaryota > Metazoa > Mollusca > Bivalvia > Mytilida > Mytilidae > Mytilus > Mytilus edulis. The sequence goes on along the minus strand of CM034358.1, from coordinate 79,090,082 downwards.
CACATCTCCTTACTCTTATAAAGATAAAAGCCTGATCAATTTGATTCTTTCAAAATAGTCTTGAATAAAATACAAATAATAAAATGGCTGGTCACACTCAACCGTGTAGCATTCATCTATTTGTTCTTTTTATCTTTGTTTATATTTTAAATAGTTCTCTCGTTTGATCTCTTGAAATAAATATTCATTTTGTCAGGAAATCCAAGTTTGGTATTTATATGTGAAATATTTTGATCATTAATGAAAGTTACAGTTGTGGTTTTTGTGTTGATTTTGAACAAACTATTTTATTTGCTGATAGTTTCTAATTTTCACAGTGTATTTCCTGAAGGAAATGATTACACAATTCAACAAATTCTTTGAAGAAATCGATCAAACCTATTTTAAATGTGTTTCTTATATATTATTAAGCTTACTTGAAAATATCTAACTAAAAAAAAAGGGGGGACATGTCTAAGCATTTGTTTGTAAAGACTAACAGGAAATATGTGATTTAAGAAGAACTTATAGTTTAATATGATTTTCACACTTTCAGTACTTATACTTTTTTTTCGTACGATTTCATCAGAGTACAAAATGAGATTTTCAGAAAATGAAACTTCCAGAAATTTGGTCTATTGGTGTATAGAATGTGCTTTAAAAAGGTTATCAAATCTGACGAAAATTCAAATTATCGCCTTATCATTTTTTCGTTGCCTCAACTAGAGTATATCGATTGAATAGTTTTTGCTGAGTCAGAATATGTATATAGGCTTAACTACATGCAGTAGTACTTGAACTCTTGGCCAGTTTTTTTAATAGAATATCAATTGACAAAAATTAGTCTCTGTCGAAATGTTGGCGCCTACAAATTTATCTGTCATTCTTAAAGAAATGGATTCTAATTGAAGGTAATATTTGTTTTTATTTTGAGTGTATTTGCTAAAACACTTAAACATTATTAGTTAACTCTACAACTATGATGACTTGACACTCTATAAACGATATAAATATGATTGTTTGAATCGGAAGTACCGTTTAAAGTAAATCATCATTTGTCAGGATGGACTTTCTCCTTTTATTTATTTTGGGTCATAAGTCAGATCAAACTGATATTGTATTGTCTGTTGATGAATACGTCCGATGTTGACAAAAGTTATTGTGGAAAATACTTTGTACTTTTGTAAGAGTGTAATTATTTAATGTTATTTCAGTGTAGTATCGCGGTTGAAAGTTAAAAAATAGGATTACTGACGAAAGCTTTTATCAGCTTTATGTCATGTGATTGTAAATAAATAAACGGTACTATTGAAAATAGGGTCTATTCTGTTATAGTCATTCAGGAAAAATATTTAATTTTAACAAAAACTGAAGTAGAAATTGTATTTATTGAAGTAGTTGTTTAAGAATTGTTAAGAAAGAAAAAAAAAGGCATTGTTGAAAAATCAAATGAAATTCAAATAATGGATGTGTTTTTTTTTTCAATATTGAAAATCTGATCTTAAAATATGTTGGCCATTCATGAAGTTGTTTAATATTAACAAAAGTTATTGTAGAAATACAAATTACTGAATGAGTGCTTGATCCTTGCCTATGGATTGTGGCCATTCATGAAGTTGTTTAATATTAACAAAAGTTATTGTAGAAATACAAATTACTGTATGAGTGCTTGATCCTTGCCTATGAATTGTGGCCATTCATACAAATGTTTGATATTGTTGACCTCTATTTTTACTGTGGTTACAGCTCTTATCAAAAAGAAAAACCAATGAATTTGAAAATAGCATATTTAATTGAAAAGGGATGGGAGTCATAGCTATATATAGTTGTTGACCATTACAGAAATTCAATTTATTATCAATTGCTTTTATTATTGCAAAAATTGCTATGAATAAGTTTTTCGCAATGATAAAATCTCTCATATTAGATTTTTATTGCATTATTTGTATATTAAATTTACTATTTTCTTATAAAGTTCAATAACTCACTCTCACATTTTTGTCCATTAATTGATAAATGTTTGTAAAAATTTCTCAATATACAGTTAATTTAATAGATATGATCTGCGCAAAATGATGGAAACAAACAATGTAAAAGATAAAAAGAAACTTGACAGAATTTCTTAATGAATTTTAAAGAATTATATCTTTATGATTTATCTGAACATTAAAATTTTATATACTTCTAACTTTTATGATTTGCCATAAATTCTTAAACTTTTTTTTATTTGACACAAATTAAGTAATAAAAGTAAAAAAAATCATGTATGCTAATTGATATACGAATATTTAATTCAATTTTAAATGTGCAAAAAAAAGCATAAAGTGTCATTTATCTGAGCATTTATGTTCTTGTAAAGTTCTGTTTTGTGCAAGTAAGCATTACATGACATAACTGCATGAATGTTGAATTTTTTAACGTCTAGTCCATGTGAAAAGTATTCGTTTAATGATGTAATTCTGTTAGCTTTAATTGAAAAATACAATGTTAAATACATGTATAGATTACGTAACATTATGTATAGATTATATTACACTGTATTTAATAAGTCAGGGATTTTTTTTTAACAACGAACGGAAAAGTAAAGAAATTGTGTCAAAAACTGAGACAAGTTATCTTCATGTTCATGGAAAAAACATGAAGAGGAACAGCTTACGTCACTGGTGGAGAGTTGTCTCGTTGAAGTTGTCTCATTGAAGTTGTCTCATTGACAGTTAATTATACCAGATATTCTTATTTTCTACAGTGATTTATTTGCTGTTTTTCGTCTCCATTTTACAAATCTCAAAGCTTTTCAACTTTTCCATGATATTTTGCAACCTTTGGCTTTCCCCCCACTCAATTCAGATGTAATGTTCAAAAACGGAAGAGATTTTTGATATAGAGCTATAAACTTATCCCTATATGACTATTTTAAATTTTGAAAATGTTATATATTCCAAAATCAATATTTACTACTCTGGCGCAGTCAGACGTAATTATAGGCTATTTTGCAGTGCAGACTTGGTATCAGACTTACATCAAGGTTTGATATTTCAAGTCCATTCAGAGGGTAGTCTTTTTTTGAGAGCATGGCCACTACCAAGAATAAGGCCATTTTTTTAAAAGTGGGAGTCTCACACATGCAGGTATAAAAAATATTTTTCTCAAAAATTATGGTTTGACTGTAAGTTTAAAAAACTTGATTTACATCTCAGTCTAATGAATGTTTTAAAATAGAAAAAATATTTTAAATGGTCAAAAATGTAAATAAAATTTTAACGTCTTGTGAAAGTTTGAGAGATGTAGAAAACATAAATTAATGGAGCGTCTCAATTCATATTACTTTAAAGCAATTTAATTTAAATTTAAATATTGAATTAAATAGGTAACTAATAGAAAAGCAATACACAAAACCATCATTTTATGGATCAGTAAATCTTAAAGTAATTTCATCTTTATCTGATGAAATAAAATGTTCTTTATAATGGCTATAAGATAAATTGTAGATAGTCAAAGAAATTTTAAATAGATGAAATTTGTAAAATTAAAAGTAATTATTTTTTATTCTGAAATCTTGAGAAGTAGATAAAGATGCATACCACATGCTGTGAAGTTCGTTTGATATATTGTATAGACACTTCAGAAATAGCTTTAATATATTGATCTTTTTTATTTCCGTAAACTCCGTTGGGACACTATATGTTGCACACTTCAAATTCCCTAAATTTTAAATAAAAGATAAAAATTAATGTAACTGTGGTTCACTTTAACTAAGGTCATAATATTATGTAAATAGCATAAAATGTTTACTTTTGTCAAATTTTGTAGTTCATTTAAACTAATATTATATTGAAGCGTAATATTAAAAAAGGCCACTAAATAATACATGTGCTTACCATACTTACCCTAATTTTAAGTGCTTTCCCTAACAATTTTTTAATGCTATTTTGGAACAAGCTCTGTTACAGTAAGAATGGTTCCTTAGTAGTAACCAGCTAAAAAAGTTTGTTAAATTAAATGATATCATAAAGTAGAAGGTGTGGTATGACTGCCAACAAGACAACTATCCACAAAAAACCAAAATGACACAGACAATAACAACTATAGGTCACCATACGGCCTTCAACAATGAGCAAATCCCATACCGCATAGTCAGCCTACCTACCCATTTTTGTTTCCATAATTTAGCAGAAACACATGTATTAATTGTTTTGCCTATAACATATATCAAAGGAACACCATGTTGAAATTTGTTAAAGCAGTTTATCAGTAGTGGAAGTGTGCTGTTTAAAATGTTTTCTTTGAAAATGATAAAGTTGTCGTAATTTCATCCCGTCAATGAAGGAATTACACTCGACAAATTTTAACAAAAGAGAAGATAATATCGAGTGGATGATTAAATGATAACAATGTTGTTTCCGGTTTATCAATCCATCGGAAACGTTGATATAATCCTTACTTCAATACAGGTTATTGATAGACCAATGATCCTCTTTTGTTTGACAGTTTGTAGTATGATAGTCTTTAATCCGTAATACAGACAGAGTTTGAACTTTGAAGACTTGTTTAGAAAGCAAATGACAAACCTCATCATGGCAGTTTCCCCAAGGTTAAAGTTTAAGGTTTTTGCATAGCATGCGGAAGTTTGGAAACTATATAAAACACGTGAATGTGACAGTTTTGCAGGGATTCAGTTATGGTTTTAGGACTTGTCTGGAAAGTAAATGAACAACATAATCATGATAGTTTCCCAAGGTTAATTTAGTTAAAGGTTTAATAATCATATAGTTTTGAGATTGTTTGGAAAGTATTTTTTTTCATGACAAATTTCCCTGAGTTAAGGTGGTACCCAACACCTTCACTAAAATAAATTTGGCTCGTTTAATTTTCATAAAATTTTGACAAAGTTTAATACTTTGACCCTTTGACAAAAATATAAAAATTTCCAAAAATATGAACAGCCGTTTTATCAGAAAAATTACACTGGTTATATAGCAGTTTGATAAACACTTATTTTGATAATTGAGAAGCTTAATATTCCCTTAAAAGTTAAAACACAACATAATTAAAACGTTTAGCTGATTTTACAGAGTTATCTCCCTGTAGTGTGAAGTACCACCTTAAGTCACATTTTTGCCAGTTGATGCTCTGTTCTGATGTTATATGTACTTGACGTTTTCTTTCTGATCAACAACCAACTGGCAATAGCAAAAAGCCTTTGGTTCAGATATTATACTGTCATTTTCTGTCAATAATTATAGATTATTGTTGGTCATTTCCACAAGATTGATTTTATTGCTTGAGCAGATATTGACAAAGCATGTGCGACCTTATTTTTTAGCGATTATTTTTCATACCACTATACTGTGCTGAGAAAGTATTAGGTGTTCATATATAGTAAATAGCAATGGTGCCATGGTCAGTTTGAAATTTCAAATAAATTAATTTTTCTTAAAGTTATTTGGTATACAAAAACAACACAGCACAATAAACAAGTAAAAAGTATTTTGAATATTGTTATCATGTGTCCAGATTGTAGATTAAGACCAGATTTAAAACCTGGTCAAATTACTTTTATCAATAGTCCAGTTATACATACGGTATATAGGTCATTGGTTCATACATACATACAAAGGACTTGATTGTTAAAAAGGTAGATTTAAAAAGAAATGTAATCTTAGGAAATGCATCATATAGCTAATACCAGGGGTGGATTCAGCCATTTTTAAAGGGGTGTGTGTGATATTCCCAACCCAGGATAAAGGAGGGTTCCAACCTATATGTCCCCATTCAAAAGCATTGATCTTCAAAATAAAAAGGGGGAGGGCTAGACAGCCACCCTTCTGGATCCTCCACTGAATACTACAGTACAGGGTATTGGTTTTTTGCTCATTGTTGAAGTGCATGTATGGTAAGCTGCAATTGTTGACATCTTTGTCCTCAGGTCTATTGAATATGGGTAGGAAATGCTTATATCATAGAGCATTAAAATACCTAAAAGTCACATAAGTCTGTGGATCGAGATATTCCATAAAAAGACATCAAGGCATTCTTTTAGTTTTATTAAGTTAAATGACCTCTTGACCAAAAATGATTACATAATTGAAAAGAAATATTAAATAGAAAAGGTGACAAATACACCATTGGATATTCAAGGTGAAAGAAAAACAAAAGTTAAGTAGGAGAGGTGACAAATACACTGTTGGATATACAGGGTGAGAGATTATGAACTAATAGGCTAAGTACTATAAGTCATATTAAACTTTGTGTTGTAATTCCTCATAAGTAGCTTACGTTAGATTATCCATATATCTACTTTAAAGGTTCTCCAGGTGGACAATCTGTTTAATACATGAGTAGACAAAGTTCATAAGGTGTATGGCCAGATCTGGATCAATGTGCATAAGTACTCTTCAATTTAACTCAAACAATGTTAATTCGCATAACTTTGTGTATGTTTGGCAGCTTTAAAAGTAGGCATGCTGTTCTATGTACAAGGACATCTTGGTATATATATTGGTAATCAAATGTAAATTTGACAGTACCCTGACAACACCAGTTTGCAAAAATCAATATTTATAGTTATGGTCACTAAATCATAAAGTTAAATTTGACTAGGGGGCGGGGTATGCAGATTAAATAAATATTTAGGTACCAGTTCTTTAAAAAAACTCATCTTTAACTGATATTCTTCAATTGGAAAAGTTTTAGATTTTTTTCTAAATTGTCCATTGTACAAAAAAGGGAATAAAATAATATAAAATAATTAAACATATGTTACTATCATAAAGAATTCTAAAAATGTATGAAAAAGAACGTTTATGTGTAACAGCTTAGATACGAAGGTTCTAAAGTACAATTATGTATACATATAATGTGTAATAAGAAAAAGTTGGCCAGTTCGTGAGAGTATTAACCATGTCTATACTGGTTAAAAGACAGGTTCAAATATTGATTGTATAGAAACTCGGATTTATACTGTTTGATGTGATAAAGATTTCTTTTAACAATTAAACTGATATTAGAATTATTTATTTTTTTCGGTGAAATTATTTTTTGGAAACATCATTTCTTGAAGTTCTTTTTTTAAAGCAGAAAGTAATTGGAGTTTGAATTTTTGTGATGTTCCTCCTGCAGGGTCTTTTCCATGTGACAGTAATAAAAATGTATCCTCAAATTTTTAATTGACACTCCTAATGATAGTTTTGGAGTTCGAATTATGTCTTTCAAACCCATGTATGTATATTTACTATCTTTGGGTTCTGGAATAGTGAAGAACTTGAAAACTTTGTTACGTTTTTAATGGTTTTTTTTACAAGAGCAGTTAAATTTGTACTGGTCCTTTCATAGTGTATATCGAATCCTTATCTGAATATGAATTTTTTGTACGTACTTGTACGAACTAGTAAGATACTTATATTAAAAGTAAAATAAATATCCCATCATTTTACAATATAACTGAATTTTATTTACCTACGCTTAAATCTACCAAGATTACATGTAAAATAAATCCCGTGTTATCTTGTCCTTACAATGTTATCATTTCACTCCTCCCTTCTACTCTCTCGATAAATATGTTAATATTTGATTTCGATAAAATTCTGTCATACAAATTTCATTTCAATATTCGTTTATTGAAAATCAAACGGGTCATCGAGATAAAAGATAAATTGTTCAGACAGTCAATAAATCTGTGTTAGATAATGTTTCTGACTTAAAGCATAAAAATACAGGTAAGAATTCACACCTGATGCTACAGGTATAGATCAAAGGTTCAATGTCCTTTGATCTCCTGTAAGAAATAGGTAAATATAAAATAGGATGTAAGAGGAGGAGAACAGGGCAGGATATGTTTACACCTAGCTACACACCTACTGAGTGGTTCATAGTTCGGTTGGATATGTTTACACCTAGCTACACACCTACTGAGTGGTTCATAGTTGGGTTGGATATGTTTACACCTAGCTACACACCTACTGAGTGGGTCATAGTTGGGTTGGATATGTTTACACCTAGCTACATACATACTGAGTGGGTCATAGATTGCAGTAGCAGATCCATTTCTGGTGGTTGGAACCCCCTATGTTTTAATAATCAGTGCATTTGAATGGGGGACATCAATATAGTTGAAACACCCTTTTTATCCTAGGTGGTAAACCCCATCTTTTAAAAAATGGCTGGATCCTCCTCTTAACTGGATGGTTTGGATGGAATTTATTTACACCTAGCTACTCACCTTCTTAATGGCTCATGGTAGGGTGGGATATGGTTACACCTAGCTACACACCTACTGTTAGTCCCACACTTTTTTCACCAATATCAGCATGCTGCCACAATACAACCAAGAGTGCTTGCATTATTCTGGTGTTTAAACATCATGTTAAACCAATCAATGAATCTATCAGTTGTAGTCTGTACAACAAACCCCAAATCCTCAGACTCCAAGCCTGTGACTTAGTATGAATTAGTAAGGGCTTGTGTAAATTAATATAAGATTGGTCAGATGCATGTAAGTATTTTCTTAAAATGAGTGTCAAACTTCATGCATAAAATTGAGAATGGAAATGGGGAATGTGTCAAAGAGAGAATAGCCCAACCAAAGAGACAGAAAACAGCCTGAGGTCTATCATGGGTCTTCCACACAGTGAAAAAATTCTGAATCCAGATGCGGGGCATCAGTTTACCGGTAATCAAAAACTACATTAGTTCACAAAAATGAATGCCCACACATGATCGCACAAATCTCCAGATTAAAGAGGGTCCTCCCACTGAATATTGATGTTTGATCATTAATATTGACAGTATAGATAAAAGAAATGTGTAAAGTGACAGCAATGAAATGTGTAAGATATTTAACACCCTAACGTCTGAAACATCCGTGCTGAGTGGGTCATAAGGTCAATGATATGATGACAACACATTGATTTCCTTTTAATCTGTCATCATTCCTCGGTTACTGAAATCGACCTGTCTGTCCGAAAGACGAAATCTCTTTTTCTCTTTATGTTTAGTTTGATACAAGAAGAAAGAAAGGGAAAGCTTGATTTCAACCCATGTCTTAATTACAATGCTTGTTAAATTCTTTTGCTTCGTGGATGACCTGGGTTTGTCCCGTCAAGGGCTTTTATGATTCCTCAAATGGTGCAAAGAAAAAGATGGCATAAGGTTTTAATCTTCAATCTAGATTTCGTCCTGTCATTATATTGAACATATAGCTTTGGATTGTTGAAATGTTTTTGGTAAGTTATACTTAGATGAAGGGCTTGAAACTTTAAAATTAATGTAAGCATAATTTAAAAATTAATCGCATTAGAAAAAGTTATGAACATGTTAAACAATAAGATATGACTGCATAGAAAATGCTTATCAATTTTATTTAAGATATATCTATATTAGATGTTTGAATGGTTTTACACTAGCCATTTTTGGGAACCTTTATAGCTTACTGTTTGATGTGAAGCTCTGTGTTGAAGACAGTACTGTGTGACCTATAATAGTTAATTTTATAAAGTGTGACTTGGATTAAGAGTTGTCTCTGACATTGGCACTCATACTACATCTTCTTATGTGTAAAGATATATATCTTGAATAAGAAAAAAGAATAAAATGCTACAATCATGATAGTGTGTACAACAATGCAAAGAAAAACAAACACACACTTTGATACAACAGGTTATTCTATGGTAATGTAGCATAAAAATGTTGGTAAAAGCCTTGTTAATGTACTGTTATGTATCTGTATGTTATGGTCGTATGTGCTTTGTAGTTAAGTCGTGAGAGTTGTGTTCCTTTGTATGATCGATCATGATGATGCAAATTTGTCATGTGATGTTATCTGGCTCTTTGAAATAAATGTGCTATGGAAATGGATGTATTTTTATTGCTCTTGAGCAAAAATAACTTTAGCGGCATGGGGAGGCAAGTACATGTCCCCCCCCCCCATGTACGTAATAGTACACACATTTAATTGTAAGGTGCTTCTGTCTTTTCACATAAAAAGTGCTTCGGTTATGGCTTTTTCACTTTTAAAATATCAAAAAATTTTAACTTGTGTATGTTAATATAAGATGAATTATCAAATGGATACTTGTACAGACACAAATTGTCATACTGTCTTATCTTGTTACCAACATGAATATTAAAATTTTATTATTTTATTTTCTATCTTGGTATAAAATTTGATCCATTTAATTAAAGATGTTAAAGCTAATATTACACAGGGTGATATTTGATAAGTTATCGACTGGTCATCTGAAAGACAAACAGATATTACATTTAATCTTGTCCAATATCTGTTAACACAGGTGATTTATTACCTTCAAAAGGGAGATAATTCAATCAATATAATATTAATATTTGATACAGATCACAATCTCTCAATTTTAATTATAAAAACTTGTTATAGAATAATTATTAATGCTATATTTGCTTGTTAGTATTTAATAATTAATTAAAACTTATGTATTGACCTATATATTTGAGATAGTATATATATGAGGTATGTTTTGATTTATTTGTAGCAGATCTAAAAATTGACCTTAAGTTGATGTTTTACCTATGCATTGCATATTGTGATAAAACCTTATACATGTCTGTAATTCTGAAAATTCCTAAGTGTGTACCCTTTACTGTCTAAATTTGATAAGCTTGATTCAGATTAAAGATCCCATTATATTTAATCTGTCATTAAGGAAAATAATTAATTGATAATCATTATAATTTATACACGTGCTAATAACTTGTTCATGAACTTTATCTGAGACAATAAAAATTTTAGGAAATTTTATCTTTTATTTAGCATGGAATTTCCTGTTTGACAAACAATGTATGACACCCTCTTCCAAACAAAATGTTCAATGAACTAATACACATTTTTAGTTAGGGGCAAGCTGAGACCCACCTTCAAGTGCAGGATTTTCTGGCAGTGTTGAAGACCCATTGTTGTCTGTTCTTTAGTTTGGTTGTTGTCTCTTTGACATATTCCCCATTTTCATTTTCAATTTCAATGCCTATATAATGAATATATGGTCTTTGTTAGTCTTGTATTATTTTAATTTTAGTTTCTTGTGTACAATTTGGAAATTAGTATGGCGTTCATTATCACTAAACTAGTATACATTTGTTTAGGGACCAGTTGAAGGACGCCTCCGGGTGAGGGAATTTCTCGCTACATTGAATACCTGTTGGTGACCTTCTGCTGTTGGTTTTTCTATGGTCGGGTTGTTGTCTCTTTGGTACATTCCCCATTTCCATTCTCAATTTTATTCAATTGTTTCTACATGTAACTTAAATTATTAGGTCACCTTGACCAAGCAATAGCCAGATACCAAATCAATGAAGCCATTTTATGACCTCCTCCTCAAATCTGGATATTAATTGACCAAATATAGGACAAGTTTTAACAGGACCTGCCTCAGTTTTGACACCATAGTTCAGCCTGTATCCTTTATAACCTAAATACTCCGGATTAAACTTGTCATGTATAAATTACAGACAGACACTTCACTTTGTTTACAAATGTATCACTTTAAATGGAATTATTAAGAGTTCTATGACACTTGGCAATTAAGTTTTCATAAATTGGATTTCTTATGGACACTGGTCAAGAAGGTCGTTATGACAGCAAAAATTACCACTCCAGATTTTATGAATTTAATGTAGTTCTTATGAACAATATAGTTAATACTTACATGTTGTTATCAGTGACAAGCTTGAACATTAGTTTGAGAATGCTTTGGCATTTTCAATTTTATCATTCCAAATGAATGTTTCTCCGTCATTGACAAGCTTCTTGATTTAAATTATCATTGGCCACTGGACATTTAATAAGTAACTTGAACAATCAATCATCAACAATGGTTCCAATTTTATTTTATAAGGATAAAACAAATGTTTTGTAAATGACTATGATGGACATCTTTTGATTCCTAATTATGATTTTGCAAGGTTATACAATATATAATTTGTAGTTTAAGGTAATGTGTTTGTGTATTTCCTATCACATCATTGTTATTCAATGTGAGAATATGTTAAAGTATATATCTGGAAAGAATTCCACTTAAACCAATTTAATTAGAAGTGAATTGTGAATGTTTGCTTCATGTTGAAGCCTTAGAAATGACTTTGTTATGAAGAACAGCAATGAAAGCAATAAAAGCAATTCTTGCATTTGTTTTTATATGACGGGACGTATTATGTTAAACAAATGTTCGGTGTCCATCCGTCTGTTCATCCGTCTGTCTGGCGTAATTATGTCACTTCGTAACTTGAGAACGACTTATCTAAATTTCATGAAACTTAATATATTTTTTTTTTATGATGGTCCAATGGTCTGTATACTTTTTGGTGAAAATAAGATTTAAACTTTTTGAGTTACAGCACTTTGTAACTTAAACAGGGGTGTGTTTTTATTCGCCCGTCAAAATTTTGATGGGACGTATTAAGGTATACAAATGTCCGGTGTCCGTCCGTCAGTCCGTCCGTCCGTCTGTCCGTCCGTCCGTCCGTCCGTCTGTCCGTCCGTCCATCCGTCTGTCTGTCTGTCTGGCGTAAACATGTCGCACCGTAACTTGAGAGCAACTTATCCAAATTTCATGAAACTTAACATAGTTGTTTCTTATGATGGTCAAATGATCTTTATACTTTTTGGTGAAAATAAGATTTAAACTTTTTGAGTTACGGCACTTTGTAACTAAAACAGGGGTGTATTTTTTTTCACATGTTGCACTGTATCTCAAAAACGATTCTTGATTATGGCTTAAAACTTTAAACACTTCTTAGTTATATTAATCTTAATATCTGTATACTTTTTGGTGATGATTCAAAATTTTATTTTTGAGTTATTGAGTATTTTGTAAAAAAGGGGGAGGTTTTTTATACATGTTGCACCATATCTCAAAAACAATTTATGATTATTGCTTAAAACTTTACACACTTCTTTGTTATATTAATCTTAAGATCTGTATACTTTTTGGTGATGATTTAAAACTTTATTTTGGAGCTATTGAGTATTTTGTTAACAGGGGAGTTTTTTTTACATGTCACGCCGTATCTCAAAAACAATTTATGATTATTGCTTAAAACTTCCACACAAGACGTTGGGCTTATCATGCACTCATGGCGCAGCTGTTTAATTTTCACATGTCAAACCTTATCTCAAAAAAGATTCTTGATTATTGGTTAAAACTTTACACACTTGTTTGTTATATTAATCTTAATATCTGTATACTTTTCGGTGATGATTTAAAATTTCATTTTTGAGTTATTGAGTATTTTGTAAAAAAGGGGGAGGTTTTTTTTTATATGTGGCGGCGTATCTCAAAAACGATGTATGATTATTGCTTAAAACTTTACACACTTCTTTGTTATATTAATCTAAAAATCTGTATACTTTTTGGTGATGATTCCAAATTTCATTTTTGAGTTATTGAGTATTTTGTTAAAAAGGGGAGGGGTTTTTACATGTCCTGCCGTATCTCAAAAACGATGTATGATTATTGCTTAAAGCTTATTTTGGAGTTATTGAGTATTTTGTTAACAGGGGAGGTTTTTTTTACATGTCACGCCGTGTCTCAATAACAATTTATGATTATTGCTTAAAACTTCCACACAAGACGTTGGGCTTATCATGCGCTCATGGCGCAGCTGTTTAATTTTCACATGTCGCACCTTATCTCAAAAAAGATTCTTGATTATTGCTTAAAACTTTACACACTTGTTTGTTATATTAATCTCAATATCTGTATACTTTTCGGTGATGATTCAAAATTTAATTTTTGAGTTATTGAGTATTTTGTAAAAAAGGGGGAGTTTTTTTTTATATGTTGCGCCGTATCTCAAAAACGATGTATGATTATTGCTTAAAACTTTACACACTTCTTTGTTATATTAATCTAAAGATGTATACTTTTTGGTGATGATTCCAAATTTAATTTTTGAGTTATGAGTATTTTGTTAAAAAGGGGAGGGGTTTTTTACATGTCCTGCCGTATCTCAAAAACGATGTATGATTATTGCTTAAAACTTTACACACTTCTTTGTTATATTAATCTTAAGATCTGTATTCTTTTTGGTGATGACTCAAAATTTTGTTATTGAGTTATTGAGTATTTTGTAAAAAAGGGGAGGTTTTTTTTTACATGTCGTGCCGTATCTCTAAAACAATTTATGATTATTGCTTGAAACTGTACACACTTTTATATTAATCTAAAGATCTGTATACTTTTTCGTTTGATTCAAATTTTATTTTAGTGATATTTGTAAAAAAAAAACAGGGTGGGGGGGGGGGGGGGGGGGGGGGGAGGGGGTTTCACATGTCCTGCCATGTCTCAAAAACAATAAATGCTTATAATAAATGCTTAAAACTTTATCAGAAACTATTTATGATTATTGCATAAAACTTCCACACAAGACGTCGGGCGTATCATGCGCTCATGGCGCAGCTGTTTATTGTCATTTGGTGTTGTTGTTCCTGAATTGATACATGATCTACTGTCTATTCAATTGCCTCTAGAGAGATTCAGTTTTATAGAGTTTATTTTCTTGCAACTGCTTGCCTTAAACTGTGTTTTCATGGTACATTGGTGAACCTAAAGTTTCTTGATTATGTAAGATTCTCAGTACGCAAGAGTTTTATAGCAGTGAACAATATTTGTTATACAAAAGACGGGGTCATCTGTCCCTCACCCCATTTTCATGGACCAATTTTATAACTAGTTTTACTTTTCTACATTGGCCAGAGGTATAGGGGGAGGGTTGAAATCTCACAAACATGTTTAATCCCGCCACATTGTTGCGCCTGTCCCAAGTCAGGAAACTCTGGCCTTTGTTAGTCTTGTATTATTTTAATTTTAGTTTCTTGTGTACAAATTGGAAATTAGTATGGTATTCATTATCACTGAACTAGTATATATTTGTTAAGGGGCCAGCTGAACGACGCCTCCGGTGCAGGAATTTCTCGCTGCATTGAAGACCTGTTGGTGACCTTCTGCTGTTGTGTTTTTTTTCTATGGTCCCGTTGTTGTCTCTTTGACACATTCCCAATTTCCATTCTCAATTTTATTTATGATTCTTGTACATGTATCTAATTTGTAGCATAAGATAATAATGATATTCAGTAAATCAAGTGATAGATTTTTATGTGGTTGAACAGCTCCAATATGGTTGAGGTTTTGCTGCATAGCAAGCAAGACAAATATGAAATTATAGATTTATTAGTTCAAAGATAATTCTTGCAGTTTTTTATGATATATATTTTGATATAATATTATAGTAACTGACATATTGATTTTTTATGCATCTATATAGCAGTCATAATAACATAATACATGTATATACCAAAATGAATACCACAATAGTTAATTTAAATTCAATGTAAAAGAAAATTATTAGATCAGGTGAAGTTCTTCCAAGATGGCTTTAGTCTCTTCTAGAGCAGTTTATTTTCTCTCAAATCTTGTTCGATTGCTGGTATCCTTTCAGAAGTCACTACTCCTTCAAGATATTGTAGAATTTTCTTGTCATCCCTTTCTCTTTTTTGTCTCTTAGTAACCAACCCAGCAGCATTAAAAAAATATTCCCAGTTGTCATCACTGAAGGTATCAAGCTTTATATCTCTTCTCAAGAGATCATTCAAACCTTTCATGTTTTTTTCACCATATTTTTCTAAATGCATGTAGAAATTTGAAAAGGTGATTTTAAATTCAACTTTTTCTTCTTCTTCTTCTTCTACTTCTCGTGCAATCTCTTGCAATTGTGACAGGCTAAAACCAGTCATTTTTTTCAGAAGATTATCATTGTGTTTATTTCCTATCTTGCTTTGGTTAACTTTTTTATCCAGTTTTTTCTTTTCTTTACACAATAGTTTTGAACATTTATAACATGGTGAGTAACTAAGAATGACTTCTACACTGAGTATAGTCTTGTAACTTCCTTCATCGTCATCTGGTTGAATTGTTAGATACTCCTGAATATTCTCCAGGTCTGTTATCATTTTCTCTTCTGCATGTTGTCCACTTGTATCATTGTCTATCCTTTTCCATTTGTTCTCAGGAATGTCCCAATACTTAGTGGTTGCATTTGAGCTGTATTTATACAGTAGAATGGTTTGGTTAGGCCAATTGCCCGCATTTTCACCATAACCATAAGGATTGGCGAAGCATTTACTAAATTCTTTTTCTGATACAAGTGGTTTCTTGTTTTGATCTGAAGTAAAACTTTGCATTTCAACTCAATTTATTTCAAGTACAATGTATTGAATTTTTTATGTTGTACATAACCAACGAGGATAAAAAAATCATGACTTGTTTGATTTAAAAAAATGTTCAGAAAATGTCTTTTTTAAGAAATTTTGCAAATTGTATATATGCAGGACTCTGATGTGCGATGGTGACGCTGATGTGTAATGGTCTATTTAACACATGATTGTTAGTTTAAAATCTTCATACGTACAATTATCACAAGAAGTAGATTTCTTAATAGTATAGTATATATATATAACTCTACAACAGATTTGTCCATCGGATCACCAGCAGTGATGGTGATACAAAATTGGCTGTATACATTCTGTATAAACAACTCGTCTAAACATCAACCCAACAATGTTAGATCTGTAAATTTGCTTTCGCAAATATATATATATACAAATGTGTACCTTTATTTTACTGACGTTTATATTCTTCAATAAAATGGACAATATTTTAACGTAAATGTAAACATTCATGCATCTGTTCACTTCCATTATTCATTTCATCTTCCAGCATGTTCATTTTTCTATAAACTACTGTAAACGTCATAATCCAACTACCTTTAGGACGTCTATACTGTCGCAAACCATCGCACTTTAGCATATATATGGAGGAATCACACTTTAAAATTTAGAATGGAAATGGGGAATGTGTCAAAGAGACAACAACCTGACCACAGAAAAAACAACAACAGAAGGTCACCAACAGGTCTTCAATGCAGCGAGAAATTTTAGCATAGACCATCGCATTTTAGTGTGACCATTGTACTTCAGCATCCCCAGGGCACTTTAGAGTCCTATATATATACATGTATAAGACTGAAAATTACACCAAACAGTGTTAGAGTGTGAATTTCTAATGACAAGTTTTTGTCCGTTCCTCAGCGGGATTAGAGCTCTTGAACACTCGACCACATCCGCAATATAAAAATATATCTTCAATAGTCGTAGTGTTTCCTCGTCACGGAAGGCTAATCTAGAGATAGACCTGAGACACATGTTTTTTAAGCATGTGTAGATGTTATATGTTTGTTGGTTTAATTTTCAGAGTTATATAAACATTTGTATTAACTTTGTATCTCTATCTCTCTGAGATCCAGTGGACATATATATTGTATGGTTTGTCACTTGTTTAGACTTGTTTGTATAATATATTTATTTCTTAGTGACTGTACAATGAAATGAATCCTGATCTCATATCATATATAAAAATTGTTGAGTTAGATTGCTGACAAATGAAAAATACATTGTGTATTAAAATAATAATATAACATCTACACATGAAAAGAAATTGCTGTAGAAGATTAAATTTCCCCTACATTCAAATCTTTCCCATTTCCCCTAGTTTTAAAAGTTTATGAACTCCTTCTCAACTTGAAACCTGGAAGACTGCTTCTAACATACAGATTGACATCATTATCAGCACGAAAAGCACAGCAAATGCAGTTTGTGTAGACCATCACACTTCAGTGTGACCACCATTGAACTTTGGCGTAGCTATCAACAAGATAATGTCACAATGACACCATCATACTTCTGCATGAACAAAATTGCACTTCAGTGTTAAACCTTTGCACCTTAGTGTCAAACTTTTGCACCTTAGCGCCAAACCTTTGCACCTTAGTCACAGTGACCATTGTGATTCAGAGTCCTACATATATATGTACAAATTTAGTGGAGACTTGTCTATTATATTGAAGACTCTATTGTATGTTGAGCTGTTTTTCTAGGTGTTATGCCTTTTTAGATAACATATTCGAGATTACGTTTCATATCATGATTTCTTTGATAGAGTTTACCTGCAGTTGAAAAGTTGCAATATAATCCCTTTGAAATTTTTAGGATTGTAGCTAACATCCACCTGCATCACAGGTAGCCATATGCAACATAGGTAAGGTAATATGAAATAGACAATAAATGTGTCAACAAGAAAACATAAGACACAATTATATACTAACCCGTCTTAGCCCCTTGTACTTGGAAGTCTCTAAAATATATAAGACATGCAACAATATAAATAAGAGGCTCTCAAGAGCCTAAATTGCTCACCTGTAATCATTTTTGCTTAAATCTATTATCAATGACTATTTTTGATTTTAAATATATATTAATATATAAAAGTAAGATCTACAAACAAGTTTTATATGACCAAAATTGTTTAGTGACCCTTAAAGGAATAATTGTCCTATATTTCACAACTTTAAAAAATCGTCTTCTTCGAAACTGCTGAATCAATTTCAGCAGTTTCGAAATTTTGGCTGAATGAGTTTCAGAGTAGGTATTTTTTTTTTTTAAATTCTATTTCCTTCAATGAAGGTCAAGAAATATAGCCACTGTGGCTAAAATGGAGCATATAGGTGAAATGATTTTTTGTGCTTTTGAAGAAAATATGAGAGATACAAAGAAAATTTAATTGGCATTTTTAAGCCACTCGATCTGTAATACATAAGGAAAATACAAAAAATAACATTGAATTTGATGCAATTGTCATACAAGTGAGTGGTTTAGCTAGCTTTTTAAAACCAGGTTTAGTTCACCATTTTCTACATAAGAAAATGCCTCTACCAAGTCAGGAATATGACAGTTAATGTTCTCCATTTGTTTGGTGAGTTTGGGTTTTTGATTTTGCCATTTGAATATAGACTTTTGTTTTGAAATTTTCCATGGTCCAGTTCAGTATTTTTGCGATTTCATTTTTATGATTTTTGTTGAGTTTTTGACTTAAGTTGAAAAAGCGAGACTTAGCGATCCTTCATTCCGTCGTCATTGGTGTTGTCGGCGGCAGCGTCCACATATATTCACTCTGTGGTTAAAGTTTTAAAAATTTGAATAACTTTCTTAAACTATACTGGATTTCCACCAAACTTTGACAGATTAGCTTGTTTATGATCATAAGATTGTATCCAGAAGTAAAGTTTTCAAAAATAAAAATCTATTTTTTCAGTATTTTACTTATGCCCAAAAACAACACATTCACTCTGTGGTTAAATGTTTTTAAATTTTAATAACTTTCTTAAACTATCCTGGGTTTGTACCAAATTTGGACAGAAGCTTGTTTATGATCATAAGATAGTATTGATAAGTAAATTTCATTTTTTTCGTATTTTACTTTTAAATGGACATAGATTTTCTGCCAGGAAACAACACATTCATTCTGTTGTTAAATTTAAAAAAAAATTAATAACTTTCTTATACCATTTTAAAAAAAAATTGTACCAAACTTGGACAGAAGCTTGTTTATGATCAAAAGCTAGTATCTAGAAGGAAATTTTGTTCACATTTTGTATCTGTATATATATTTTACTTATAAATGGACTTGTTTTTCTTCGAGTTAACATTACATACAGTCTGCAGTTAAAGTTTTCAAAATATTTATTAGGTTCATAGTAAAATTAAGCTTGAAATGGTCTACAGCTGTATTTCACTATTTGACTCTACAAAAGTTTCACTTCTGCAAATTTGTTTGCAAGTTTTAATTAAACAATGAAATCAAAGGCACTATTTTGTCAGGAAAGTGGATGGTTAGTACTGGTGTCACAAGAGGAGCAGGAATTGCTGACAATCAATATTTTGCTTCTTTCCAAATGCTTTCAGCTGTTGACCAATAATTAAGGTCTTTCATCTACAAAGGAAAGACCTTATTGTTTTTCTGATGTTTTTTTTTTCTTTTTTTTTCTTTTTTTTCTTCCAACATTTTTTTGACATGCCCTTCTTTCAGTTAAAGTTACCAAGACCTAATATGGACCATTGATAGACCTCATCATGCAGAATAACCAAATGACCCTGTTAAGGATTTCATCATCCTCTTAAGAAGTTATCTCCCTTTTATTGTTTTTTTTCAACACAGCAACCCCCTCGTTGTTTTAAAGATATCATGACATTATTTGAACAATAGGTACATCTCATCATGTTGTATTACTATATGAGGTTGAATAAGATTTCATTGTCCACTATGAGAGTTATATCCCCTTGAAACAATTTCTTTCCTTTGCATTTTTTTCATAAAGTATACGAGATAGAATCGATTTGAAAACGGCAACATGTACAGGAACAGATGGCAATGTTAACGAACATATACAATCATTTTGTCATAAACCCTCACTTGGAGTTATTCCCCTTGAAAAATTGTGTACAATTTCAGAAAAATTGTATTTCAAGAACTGGAACTCGTAGAGACTTGGGACCTTCACCAATAATCTTTAATTCATGAGACCTTTAATATGCACCCAAGGTCAAAGGTCACCGAGTGCAAGCTTACATATTAAGAAAACAATAAGAATTTGCTGCATACATACAGCGTATAAAATGGTCCTCTCGACGAGCTCTACATTTTATATGATAAGATAAAAAATGTCCGACTGTCTGTTCAAAAGTTACAAGGGGATGATTCCTAAAAGTAAAGTATTTTGTGTATATCTTTTTTAAGGTAACAGATATCAACCTACTATAACTGCAAAGATGATCAGTAATTCAAGACCTTCAATTTGAGGTCAATGTCAGGTCATGATGAAATTTCACCTTGACCTTCACATTATACTATGACCTTGACCTTGTGATATTTGAAAGGTCAAGTGGTCATGAGTTGAATGGTGGTAGTCCCATGTCTCCACGAGGTCCGGTTCTCAAGTTTGGTATTGCATCATATAATTGATGATTAATTGTGACCTTGGTGAACTCTGAAATTGTCCCAAATCTTTTTCTATAATTTTGTCCTTAAAATGTAGATCATTTACCATTTAAAAGATTTGAGATATCTATTGTCGTTTTAGAGATAATGCAGTTTGAAGTTTTGCGAGCGGCGGCATGTATTTCTGAATCAACAACAGCTTACCACTCAAAAAGTTTAAGAAATTGAAGAGGTTAACATAGCTATATGTTTGACCAAATACAAAAAACATTCCGTTAAAAAAAACACCAAAAAATCATTTTGAAATTTTCATGTTTTGCATTGACTTTGTAAGTTTCATAACTTCTATTCATATAGTTGATATTGCATCATTATTTGCACTTTGTCAAATGGGGTCATCTGATATATCAAATTGAAGGTCTTAATAAACTCTACTTAAAAATGAAAATTTTAAACCCCCTTTTCATCTCAGGGGGACGAGTGGGGTCATTTAGTGCAAACATTAAAATTTCTCAGATGGTAAGGTTGTCGCATATTAAATGACAGAACATAAAGCGTACATTTCAAAATTCAAATTGACTTCTCCCAAAAATGGGTTGGATGGGGTTATTGAGTGCAAAATATAAATCTTCTTTTAAGATAGGGTTGTTGTATATCAAATGAAAGGTCATGATGTGTACATTTGAAATATCAAATTCCCGACCTCCAAAAAATAGATGTATAGGGTTATTAAGTGCAAAAATCAAACTTTCTAGAACATGGCGATGTCCCATATTTGGTTTTGATATTAGTCAATTTATTGTTTTAATTTGACCTACTATGATCCAGATTAGAGTCAAAATAGAATATGATTTTTACAGATTATTGTCTAATTGTAATCAAATTTTTGGAAAACATTGATTTGTCAGACTTATCTAATGCTTCCAGGTAAACGCAGCACAGTATTATATTGCCTTTAAATTTTACACAATCCCGTACATATTATATTAAATTTCCTGGTTGTTCCTTATTTATAGTCTTCTCACAATACTGATCTGTACTAATATATCTATATATATATATATATACTGACCTGGCAGAGGTAAAGGTGAAGCGGACATTTCAAGGGGCAGGTCACTAAAATAAATCACAAAGTTAGAACAGTCAGGCAAAATAAAATAGTATGTGAGTTTACTGTACCCTTACCTACTCTAAAGTCCCCTCCTCCCCATTTTTTTTTATTAAGCACTGTTAAATTCACAATGTTGCTCATTTAGACCTCAATGTAAAAAAATATTGAAAATTAAAAAAATACCTACTTAAATTCTTGTTTGCTTCCTACCCTATTTCTTTCCAGCATGTAATAGTATGTAAAAACACATACTTTTTGTTTGAACTCAACTTTCAATTTTGAAGTATATGAAAAGCAATTTCAGTGCAGGCTTGTTGATTTTTATATTGAAATTAAAGATTTTCTTCAATGAGTTTATATCAATTAATTATAGAACCTTCTCATTTTAATTATACATAGATGAGGCATGTATATGTAAAAATATAGCTAATTATCATTAATTGATGATACAATTTGTCAGACATTTTCCACAGTAAAGTCTTCGACTATGTACAGACTTACCTTGTTATATACAGGACAGAATTATGATCTGTTATGTAGTTAAGTAAAACCAAGGATATATGTAATAAAAAAATTACTTTACATTCTTGTTCAACACACCACTGAATTCGAACAAAATAAAATCTGGCATTTAAATAAGATTTTTTTACAATTCATTTCACATACCTTTGAAAATGCATTTTCCTTCCTGTTTTCTATTTACAGGTAAACTTATTGACTAAGACACAAAAAGGACTACTACAATTGAAAAACTATTTAATTAAGGTCAAGTTTCTGTAAATAGGCTGATGTGACAAATTTGATTAAATTTTGAATGCAACTTTGCTAATTGAAAATTGAAAAAAAAAATGCAGTTACACTGTACCTCTTTTATCTTCTGAAATATAACTATTCGTTTAGTAAGAATTAAATCAATCACATTTCAGAATGTCCGTATGTCCCAAAGTTGGTTTCAGTTCTTTAACTTTATGTTATGAAACTTTTTACAAAAACTTAATTATTTCCACAAAACACAGATCAAGTTTTAATTTTGGTGGCTTCACTTTAATCATTCTAGTTACGTCCCTTTACAAATGAAAAAGTTTACACAAATTTTACTTGTCCGTTTATTACTTTTTTACTAACTTATTTAGTTTGTCTCAACCAAATGTTATGAAACTTAATAACAATGCTTATTAACACAAAATACAGATCAAGTTTGAATTTTGGTAGAATCACTTTAACCATTCTAAGGATTATGCCCCATTATAAATGGAAAATCATTTCCATTTTCTAACTTAATTAGATATTAGCCTTAATATGTAATTGATTTAATTCTTTCAAAACGAATAGTTATATTTCAGAAGATAAAAGAGGTATTAGCCTTAATTTTTTTTTATGAAAACCACAAAGTATAAAACAAGTGTGAATTTTGGTGGTGTCACTTAAATGGTTCTAGAGTTATGCCCCTTTGCAGCTTGCACTTTATAAATACAGCTGTTTCTCAAACCACACCACACCTCTTTTGGGGAGATTTAGAATATTCATAGATAATAAATTTTGTTTACATACTGGTTCCCAGTTCTGATCTGTTTACTGAGACAAGTAAATAGTTATGAATTTAATCTTTTATTTAGCATAGAATTTCCTGTTGGACAAACAATGTATTACACCCTCTGAGTATATATGTTTCCAAACACATTTTTTGCTGCTGAACTAGAACACATTTTTATCAAGTGCCAGCTGAGGCACATCTCCAGATGCAGGACTTTCTTGCTACATTGAAAACCCATTGGTGGCCTTCTACATATTGACTACTCTATGTTCCAGTTGTTGTCTCTTCAACATATTCCCCTTTCATTCTCAATTGTAATGCCTATATAATGAATTTCAATTTTTTTAACATGTAACTGAAATTACTATTAGGTCAAAACTGACCATGTCACCATGACCAAGCAATAGCCAGATACCAAATCAATGAAGCCATTTTATGACCTCCTCCTCAAATCTGGATATTAATTGACCAAATATAGGACAAGTTTTAACAGGACCTGCCTCAGTTTTGACACCATAGTTCAGCCTGTATCCTTTATAACCTAAATACTCCGGATTAAACTTGTCATGTATAAATTACAGACAGACACTTCACTTTGTTTACAAATGTATCACTTTAAATGGAATTATAAAGCTCTATGACACTTGGCAATAGTTTTGATAAATTGGATTTCTTATGAATACTGGTCAAGGAGGTCGTTATGACAGCAAAAATGACCACTCCAGAATTTATGAATATAATGTAGTCCTTCTGAACACCTAGTAGCTTACATGTATAAAATGCTGTGTTATGTCTATTTTATGGTCCAAATCACTCGAATATGAGCATTAATTTAGCTTTCATTTCATCAAAACCAGGTTGATTGTTGATCTGTTTTGATTATTGAAATTAATTTTTTGTCGAGCCTTCGACTTTTGTCACAGAAAGCTCAACATAGGGATAGAGATCCAGCAGACTTCTTTCAAGTAGTAACTGAAATGAAAGCATGAAAATGAGGTCAAGGACATTAGATATATGACTGACGGAAACTTCAAAGTATGAAGCACCAGGTATCCCACCTTCATCATTGGGGTATCTAGTTTAAAAAATGTGTTCGGTTACACGGCCAACCAACCAAGATGGCAGCCATGGCTAAAAATAGAACATAGGGGTCAAATGCAGTTTTTGGCTTATAACTCTGAAACCGAAGCTTTTAGAGCAAATCTAACAAGGGGTTAATTTGTTTGTTAAGTCAAGATCTATCTGCCCTGACATTTTCAGACGAATCGGACAACCGGTTGTTGGGTTGCTGCCCCTGAATTGGCAATTTTAAGGAAATTTTGCCGTTATATGGTTATTATCTTGAATATTATTATAGATAGAGATAAACTGTTAACAGCAATAATGTTCAGCAAAGTAAGATTTACAAATAAGTCAACATGACCGAAATGGTCAGTTGACCCCTTTAGGAGTAATTGCCCTTTATAGTCAATTTTTAACCATTTTTCGTAAATCTTAGTAATCTTTTACAAAAATCTTCTCCTCTGAAACTACTGGACCAAATTAATCCAAACTTGGCCACAATCATCTTTTGGGTATCTAGTTTAAAAATGTGTCCGGTGACCCGGCCATCCAACCAAGATGGCCGCCATGGCTAAAAATAGAACATAGGGGTAAAATGCAGTTTTTTGGCTTATAACTCAAAAACCAAAGCATTTAGAGCAAATCTGACATGGGTAAAATTGTTTATCAGGTCAAGATCTATCTGCCCTGAAATTTTCAGATGAATCGGACAACCCGTTGTTGGGTGGATGCCCCTAAATTGGTAATTTTAAGGAAATTTTACTGTTTTGGGTTATTATCTTGAATATTATTATAGATAGAGATAAACTTTAAACAGCAATAATGTACAGCAAAGTAAGATTTACAAATAAGTCAACATGACTGAAATGGTCAATTTTTATAAAATTTGTAAATTTTTACTAACATTTTCCACTGAAACTACTTGGCAAAGTTCATTATAGATAGAGATAACTGTAAGCAGCAAGAATGTTCAGTAAAGTAAGACGTACAAACACATCACCATCACCAAAACACAATTTTGTCATGAATCCATCTGCTTCCTTTGTTTAATATTCACATCGACCAAGGTGAGCGACACAGGCTCTTTAGAGCCTCTAGATTGTAATTTATGTTAAATTCTCTCTTATCATAAGTAATAGGATAACTATATTTGGTATGTGCGTATTTTACAAGGTCCTCATGCCCGTCAGACAGTTTTCACTTTACCTCAACATCATTTCATGGATCAGTGAACAAGGTTAAGTTTTGGTGGTTAAGTCCATATCTCAGGTACTATAAGCAATAGGTCTAGTATCTTCAGTGTATGAAAGGACTGAAAGGTGAACATGACCAACTGGCAGGTGTCGTCTGACCTTGACCTCATTTTCATGGTTCAGTGGTTATAGTTACACTTTTTTGTTTTTTTGGTCTGTTTTTCTTATACTGTATGCAATAGGTCTACTATATTTGATGTATGGAATGATTGTAAGGTGTACATGTCTAGCTGACAGGTGTCATCTGACCTTGACCTCATTTTCATGGTTCAGTGGTCAAAGTTAAGTTTTTGAGTTAAGGTCTTTTTTTCTAATATTAACTCTATTTGGTGTATGGAAATATTTTATGATCTATATGTCAGTCCTGCAGGTTTTATTTGACCTTGACCTCATTTTCACGGTTCATTGTGCAGTGCTAAGTTTTATGTTTTGGGCTGTTTTTCTTAAACTATAAGCAATAGGTCAACTATATGTGTTGTATTGAAGAATTGTTAGCTGTACATGCCTGCTTGGCATGGTTCATCTGACCTTCACCTCATTTTCATGGTTCATTGGTCAAAGTTTAGTTTTTTGGTTGATGTTAAGTTTATGTGACAGTTGTAATAAAGCTTTATATTTAGGACTATCAACATAATATCAATGTTTAGTAAAGAAGGCGAGACGTTTCGGCTTGTGCACTCTTGTTTTAGTCTGTCAGTTTGTTTTATGCCAATTTTTGTTTATCTGTCATTGCATTTTCTTTAGTATAGTATATTGTTGATAACTTTTAGCAGAATATGATAAATAAGATGTTCATTGTAAGTCTAATATAACTTTTAATAGAACATGATTTATCCTGGTAGTTCTTTGAAGCTAGTATGTGTGGTTAAAAAAATGATTTTAAAGTGTACATGTCCATCTGATCTTGACCTCCCTTGCATTGCCTTGTGAAAGATATTGATTAAAGGCTCAGACACAATTCTACGACGCTATAAGAATTGAGGTCAAATATTTCTTTTTGATATAAAGACCCATTTACCTCAATTTCAATATGATAATCTGGGATATTTTACACCCTGCTGGAAGTCTTCTCTCATATTAGGATGTGGAAGTCTATTTTGGAATTTCTGACATCTATCATTTTTATTTCGCAGTAAATAGTTTGTATGATATTTTCATCATACCTGTTACGTTGTGATCATCCTTTCAAGACTGGAAAAAGCAGGCAAGACATATATTATATATATTTACAGTTTAATTCGAATATTTTGACTGTTTATAATTTATTTATATGCATTCAAAAACTTACATATTTATTATTTTCATACTTTTTTTATAATCACCATTTTGATAGAGTGAAAAATTATACCACAACAATATAACTTTCATTTCAATTTGATCAAGTTAATTTTTGAATCAGTATCTTTTCCAAGTAGTGTTTGTCTCTTCTAAATAGCTACCCATCATTCAGTATGATGGAAAACTATGAGTTGTTGGTTTTAAAGAATTAAAGCAGTCTATCTTTTCTCAATTCTTCTTCCATTGCTTTAAGAGCTGCTGGCATCCTTTCATAAGTCACTAATTCTTCAAGATATTGTAAGATTTTCTTGTCGTCTCTTTCTCTTCTTCTTCTCCTTGGTCTCTCAGTAACTAACCCTGCAGCATTAAAAAAATAGTCCCAATTTTCATCGGTAAAGATATCAAGTTTTATATCACTTTTCAAGAGACTTTTTAAACCTTCCATGTTTTTTGTACCGGAAAAATGTTTTTCTAAATGCATGTAGAAGTTTGAAAAAGTGATTTTAAATTTGATTTTGTCTAATTCATCAATCTCTGTTGTCCGGCGGCTTAAAGCAGAAAGATTCTCTGTAACAGTGTCAGGGTCTTTGTTTCTTGTCTTACTTTGCTTTACTTCTTCATCCAGTTGATTTTTTACCTGACATAATGCCTGTGCACATTTATAATATGGTGAGTAGCTTAGAATGACTTCTACACTGAGTATAGCTTTATAACTTCCTTCATAGTCATCCGGCTGAATTGTTAGGTAGTCCTGAATGTTCTTCAAATCTTCTATCAAAATTAGTTCAGCATGCATTCCAAATATGCCTGTATTGTTTATTCTTATCCAGGTGTTTTCGGGAATATGCAAATATTTAGTGGTTGCATTTGAACTGTACTTATACAGTAGAATTGTGGAACTAGGCCATGGGTTTCGACTCTCTCTTCCATATGCATATGGATTTGCAAAGCATTTACGAAAGTCTTCTTCTTTTACAAGCAGTTTCTTGTTTTTATCTGAAGTAAAACTATGCATTTCAACTCATATTTCAAGTATTACAATGAAATTGCTATCTTGTACTGGGGAAATCATAAGTTAAAGAATTAAAACAATGTATAGGATATGCATTTTTTAATATCAAGTGATCTTTTGGAAATTTTTATGGACGACCTTATAGTTTATTTTTATTCAATATCTGTGTCACATTCTCCTTGTCGTAACAACAATCCCCTTCTCTTTTCCTCAATTTTGCTTAATGATTTATGCTCCCTTGAGGAACCAGACAGGTCCTAGCTAGCTTTGTTGAACTGGAAGAAACGTGTTGTCCAGAAAGTGGTTACCTCTTTAAAGAGAAAGATTCACATGTCTTATTTTAATCTTAGTTTAATGTTTTCCAAATTTTCCAATGAGTTCCCAATTGTTTTTGCTAGCATCCTCCTGATAGCCATATATAGCGTAGCTAAGGTATTATATTATAGGCAACAAATATGTCAACAAGGAAATATAAAATACATATATATTTATATATAATACAAACCTGTGTTAGCCTTTGGCCATTCTCCAGATAGAAGTCTCTAAAATATATTAAACATGCAACAGTATAAAAAAAGTAATGATTACTTTCATTTTTTTAAAACCTAAGTTCAAAAACAAAGGGTTTTATGAAAAAATTTACTTGAAAAGAAATGTTCGGTAAACCATCATCAGGTTCTTTTTATGATGTTAAAAAACCCCAACATATTTCTAAATCTGACATGGCATATGACAAAATTTAAATTGTCTGTATTTCAAGAGAAAAATGAATTCATATATATATAGAATATTACTGTAAATTCAGAAATTATTGCGTGCACTTATTATTGCGGTTTTGTCATTTATAGACTCAAATGCGATTTTAATTTTTTACAATTTTGAGAAAAATCCTGTTTAATTCATATGAAATATTTCAAAATGCGAGTTTAAATTATTGCCGTCGCAATAATAAAAACCTCGCAATAATTTCTGAATTTACAGTAGACTTGTTATCAATTGTGACATCTATGACTTACTGACTTACAATGCAATGATGCAACTTAACTTGGAGAAGAAACTGCTTACCCTTGAGAGAAAAATCTCCACAAGAAACCAAATTAACAACTATAGGTGATGTCACCTTATGGCATTCAACCATTAACGTGATATTAGTCACTTATTTATTAATTTGATTAACTGTGATCCAGATTATAGACAAAATGTGATGTTTACAGATATTTTAATTAAACTATGTCAGTATAAGTTAAATAATTATATTTCAGTACTACTGGTCATTATCTTGCTATAGAAGTTTATAGAAGTAGTTTACCTCATGAACTTGTTTATCTAAAATCCTAACTGCTCCATTGTACCAATTTACTTGTCCATTCTTGGATATATTCAAAGTTCCAGGTTGTGAATCATGAAGAGAAATGCAAACTTCCTCCCCTCTGAATGTGAAATTATACTTTATTCCCTTGTCAAGTGGATACATATAAACAAATGGATTTCTGCCATAGTTGTGAGATATTATGACTTTAATGATACGGTATATTTCATCCCTAAGAAAATCAATCTGAATTGAACTGTAACCTCCAATTTGATTTACATGGGAGCCCTTCATGTACTTTAGGCCTAAAAAGGATGATAACTATTAACATTGTTAAAATAATTATTAACTCAATATTGTCTTAAAATTAATTCCAATATTAAGTCATGTGATATAATTTTCATTAAAATAGAAAAAACATGTATCATGCTGACCATTACTAATTGAAGTGAAGGGTCAGTGCCACACTTGAATCTACTGTACAGCAAATTGTTTGCCTACATAAATGCTGGTCCTTTTAAGCATGTCTGGTTTAATTGGCTATGTGGGCTAATTTCCTTCATTTGGCATCTGTTGCTGTTCGAAAAACATGCTCTTTTGAAATAACCAGACTAATAATTTTGTAGCAATTTGAAACTTCTGGACCAATTTCAATCAAACTGTAACTAAATCATCCCAAGAATATCAGTGAGTAAAGGAATTTAAACCTTGATTGTACTCCAAACTGTGATGATTACACTTACATAAAATTTGTTTGTGTGCTATGCCAAAATACTGTGGTGGTACTGCTAAAGTGTGATGGATTATATAAACTATATTTTCAATCTTTTTTTGGCTATTCTAAGTCAGGAATATGACAGTTGTCGTTTGATATGTTTCTGTTTTTGATTTTGCCTTTTGATTAGGGACTTTTCTTTTTGAATTTTCCTCTGTATTCAGTACTACGTATTTTAGTGATTTTACCTTTTGGATCTGCCTATGTTAAATATCCAACTGAGGACATACATAATATGAATGTATTTCAAATGTCTCAGAAGGAGATGTACATTAAAGGAAAAGATGATACTACAAATTAGCATAACTATAGACTTACCTACTGACTGGTCCATCTAGTAATTGTTACAAGTAAGGACTATAAATGAACAATTTATATATATAGTTTATTGTCAATAACCTTGTGACAGTCACAAAAACTTATGTTATCATATGGCAAACTTTGAGCTTTCAACAGTTGATAACAAGCAGAAGGATTTTCTGGAAACAATTAGTTGTTTTGATTTAGGTGTCTATGCAATATAGATGTACTCTCATTTTCAGCACTATTATTTTTATAAATTTTGAGATTTTCTTATCCCAGGAATAGATTACCTCTTAGCTGTATTTGACACAACTATTTGGAATTTTGGGTCCTCAATGCTCTTCCACTTTGTACTTATGAGGCTTTATAACTATTTTGATCTGAGCGTCACTGATGAGTCTTATGTAGAATAATGTAACTGATAATAATCCTGGTACCTTAAGTAATAAGAACAAAAAATATGTTCATGTTAGTTAGGGGAAAAAAATGAAAATGGTGAAAAAATATTCTTTTTCGCGAAAGTGGAGGTGAAAATAATATTGACCAAGCAAGAAACCCTGAGGATGTCTAATATTTTCAATCATGATACCATAAACTATTTATATTGTCAGTAAGCTGTTGACTGGAGTACATATTAGATAAGTTGTATTGTAGTATTGCTGTCTTCAGGACTTACTACTCTACTTCTGCTTTCATTCAAATAAGGTTCACCTGATTCTGACCTCCTTTTGTGGATTAGAATCAAGGTTTTGTTTTCTAGCCAATTCTAGGTCTGATGGAGTTCTTGATTTCAGATGATGTATGAAATAGTTGGAATGAGAACATGTCTGTCTAGCTTTTTTTCATCTAACCAAATGACACCAGTTTTATGGTTTATAGGTTGAAGTTTTTTGGTTGAGTTGTTCACAGATATGTATAAGCAATAGGATGACTAGATTTAGTTTATGGAATGATTGTAAGGCCTACTGGCTTATCTGACACCTGAGTTTATCTTTCCTTTATCCAATTTTGCATGGATCATTGGTGGATACACTACTAATTCATGGTCCCATTACTTTCTATGTTAAATTCCTCCATTTCAACCAGGCACACCTCTTTCATTTTAAGTTCAAATAAAGTGGCAATCATTGCATGTCAAAGCAACACTTTATGGTGTCTTCTACTGAAAAAATCAATATACCCTTAATGGCATATAAGAAACAACTGGTTTCCGGAGCTTCGAATGTACCAAAAAAGGTACTTCAGATCTGACAAACAGACAAAATGTACCCTGTTTTTAAAATTTGGTGCAGTTTTTTAATATTTAAAATTAAAAGTCCAAAAGTGTTCTACAATGATCACCAGTTCTTCAGCTTTCATTTGATGCCAAAAATGCCTAAATATCCTACATATTTTGAAAGTTACACTTATGCGTAGGAACTATTTTGCGTTAAATATGTACTACTTTCTGGTATGTGCTTTCTGGCCGGGCCCGAATTAGTGGTGTTACACCTGGTAATGTAATTTTGAGGTAATACTGTTTTATAACATCTTCTTAAAGACTTTAAGTGTAAATTAAACCACACTTAGAAAAACAGGTGAGACATTTCAACCTCTGCACCCTTGTGTTATCAGAATCAGAAAACTGCTATATATATACATTTTTGTATATCTCTTAAATAATGTTCTGACAAAATTGAAGTCATTGCATTGGTGTATAATTTCCAATAAAAAGCATGAGTTACATTATTGTAGAGTACCAATGGTTGATTGTTCTCTCAGACTATTCTGTTTCCTCCATCAATAAAAACTGACAGCCATCGTATACTACAATACTCTAGTGCTGAAAATGGCTTTTACACCAATAAAGCAATAAGTCAAATGGTTTTTGAAAGGTGCCTGATCTTTCTCAACACGACGGGTGCCACATGTGGAGCAGGATCTGCTTACCCTTCCGCAGCACCTGAGATCACCCTAGTTTTTTGGTGGGGTTCGTGTTGTTTATTCTTTAGTTTTCTATGTTGTGTCGTGTGTGCTGTTGTTTGTTTGTCTTTTTCATTTTTAGCCATGGCTTTGTCAGTTTGTTTTAGATTTATGAGTTTGACTGTCCCTTTGGTATCTTTCATCCCTCTTTTATGGGGGACAGAGAAAAAAAAATCAAAGGCAAACAGTAATAAGGTTATATATGGAGGGTAATGTCATAGATGGATTGTTTTTTTCTGTTTTCTGTTTTGTTTTAAAGCAAGCATTGAATAAGACCATGTATTTATAGTTACAGTTTTATTATAGCCACAAGTTTATTTTTGCAGTTTTTGCAGTTTTTACAGTATAATTATTTGTTTTCTTTAATTTAAATCAATATATGTATACTTTAACAGTTAATTGCCATTAAAGTGATCAAGTAAAATAATACACACTTATTACTTTCAATAATAATTCAATTCAGTGTCATTAGAGCTCATTAAAGTAGTTTTTGTTCTTTCATGTCTAGTTTGGTTGTGTTAAGAGCTTCTTGCATCCTATCAAAAGCCACCAAATCTTCAAGATATTGTAAAATTTTCTTGTCATCTTTTTCTCTTTTTCCTCTCCTAGGTATTTCAGTAACTAAGCCAGCAGCAGTGAAGAAATAGTCCCAGTTGTCATGGGTAAAGACATCAAGCTTTATATCACTTTTCAAGAGATCTTTTAAACCTTCCATGTGTTTATTTTGAAAGAATTCTAAATGTCGATAGAAGTTTGAAAAGGTGATTTTAAATTTATTTTTTTCTACTTCTTCAATCTCTGTGTTAGTGCCTTTATTTCTTGTCTTACTTTGCTCTCCTTTTTCATTACGTTGCTTTACTTTTTCATCCATTTTTTCCTTTATGTTACATAATGCCTGTGCACAATTATAACATGGTGAGTAACTTAGAATGACTTCTACACTGAGTATAGCTTTATTACTTCCTTCATAGTCATCTGGTTGAATGGTTAGGTAGTCTTTGATATTCAACAGATCTTCCATCATTATAAGTTCAGCATGTTTGTTTTCTGAATTGACTATTTTTTTCCAAGTGTGCTCAGGAATGTCCCAATACTTAATGGTTGCATTTGAGCTGTATTTATACAGCAGAATAGTTATATTAGGCCAAGTTGTCCAATTTGTGCCATAAGCATGAGGATGTGCAAAGCATTTATGAAATTCTTCTTTTGATACAAGTGGTTTCTTTTTTTCACCTGAAGTAAAAACTATGCAGTTCAACTCTTATTTAAATTTTAAGTATTTAGATTTTTATGTTGTACTTCAGGGATTGATATAGCATAAGTGATTGATTAAAAAAATGTCTAGAACAAGTCTTTTTTATGGAAAGTTTATATTTGTATATTATGATCAGTTTTGATAATAGATTGTTTTGTAACCTGTATATATATATATACAAGTTTAGTATTTGTATTAGGTGTAGATTTGTCTGTTATTGAAGACTATGTTGACCTCAAGGTGCACTGTCTTTTTTTATTCCAAATTCCAGGGCTTGTGTTTACCATCATGATTTGCTGGATAGAGGCTAACGGCTTATAACTGTTTCATCAAGAGTTACCATTTAAAAAGTTTCAGTTATCCCTTGAAACTTTTAGGGTTGTCATCATGATGTTTCAGCTATCATCCCTCCTCCAAGCCATATGCAACGTAGTTAAGGTATTATAGAATTATACAACTGATGTGACAACAAGATTATATAAGATACATATATGTATACTAACCTGTCTTAGCCCCTGGTATTCGTAATTCTCCAGATTTAAATCTCTAAAATATATTAGACATGCTACAATATAAACAAGAGGCTGACTTAATTAGAGCCTGAATCGCTCACCTATAATTTTTTGCTTAAATCTTTGATCAATGACTGTTTTACATTTTCAATATATATTAATACATGTATAGCAAAGTAAGATCTACAAATAAGTTTCATTTGACCAAAATTGTTAATTGACCCCTAAACGAACTATTGTCCTATATTTAAGACAGGTTTTCACAACTTTTAAAAATCTTCTCCTTAATGAAACTGCTGAATCAATTTTTAATATATTTTCTATTTATGAGTTTGACTATACCTCCGGTATCTTTTGTCCCTCTGTTTTTTCAGCAGTATAAATTTTGTATTATATTTCCTAGTAAATTGTCAAGAAACATAGCCACCATGGCTAAAATGGAGCATAAGGGTAAAATGCATTTTTTTGCTTTTGAAGAAAATATGACAGATTATAAAGAACATTTAAATGGCATTTTCAAGCCACTCATTGATTATATATTGAAAATACTAAAATAATCATTGAGTTTGATGCGACTGTGATACAACTGAGAGGTTTATCTACTTTAAAAGCAGGTTTAAACCCACCATTTTCTACATTTATTTAGAAAATGTCTGTACCAAGTCAGTCCTGAGTCAGTTGTTATCCATTCCATTGATGTGTTTGAGCTTTTGATTTTGCCATTTGATGGCAGGAACTTTCCTTTTTGAATTTTCCTCATGATTGTTGCTGGTGTCACTTGTGGAGAAGGAATTGTTGCAGTCAATAATTTTGCTTATATCCAAAATGTTTTCAGCTGTTGACTAATTATTGGTTGTGTCACTTATTGATATTAATTTGATTTACTGTGATCAAGATTAAGGTCATTATAGAAGGTGCTCTTTACAGATTATAGTCTTATTGATGTAGATGTAATGGAAGTTTTGAAAATATTGATTGGTCAGAGTTATCTTGTTTTATAGAAGTTGAGGAGTAGTTTACCTCACATTGTTTATCTAAAATATGAGAAGCTTCATTCCACCATGTGTATCCTCCATTCCCATCAACTTTCATTGTTGTACATAGAGTACTATTTTTCAGAGTAATGTGAACTTCTTCCCGTCTGAATTTAAACTCATATTCTATTGTTTCATCGTCATCTTCATTTACCCAAACAAATTGATAATTTTGTAATATAATTTCTTTATATGTTTCGTACATATGAATCGAATTAAAGTTGAGAACAAATGATGAACCATCAAGAGTTACAGGGCTACAGTTCTTTCCTAAAAAAATAATGATAATCTGTATTGACATGGTTAGAAATATAATTAACTCCACATTCAAATTAATTCTAATGAATCATGTTGGTTACAAATTAATGCTCATTAACATAAAAATACAGGTACATGTATCACTAAAATGACCAGGCTCCTTGTTGAAGGCTGTACATTGACCTATAATGGTTTACTTTTATAAATTGTTATTTGGATGGAGAGATGTCTCATTGGCACTCACACCACATCTTCCTATATCTATTAACTGTTGAAGTAAAAGTTGTGCCTGTCAACACTTGAATTTAGTTGGTCATTGTTTGATTTTGAAATGCCATAAAATGACTTGGCTAAATTTGGCAAGAATTGTATATAAATGTTACAGGCATTGTCTAAATTTAGGCATTTTGAACTCAACAAGGGCTGAATATAAATTATTTCTAATGAATCTTGTTGGTAGAATGTTCATTAAAACATGTATCACTATGACCATGAGTATAGATAAAATCAATGCAGTTATGAGTAACTTAGCATCTTATTTTTATACCCCATCTAGGATCGCCTATGATAGTAGAGGGGCATAATGTTTTCTGATCTTTGCTTCCTTTTGTTCATCAGTTCATTCATTCATTCGTTTGTCCACCATATGTCCTGCTTCAGGTTAGTTTTTGGTCAAGGTAGTCTTTAATGATTTGTTGAAGTCCAATTAAATTGAAACTTAGTTTCATGTTTCCTATGATATAATCTTTCTAATTTTAATGCCAAAAAAGAGTTTATACACCAATTTCATGGTCTATTGAACATAGAAAATGATAGTGTGAGCGGGGCATCTGTGTACTATGAACACATTCTTGTTTTATGATTGTAAAATCTAATGCAAATTGATGGCTGGAGTAGTCATTCGCAACTTCATTTGGGATTAAATCAATGTATCTGGTATATTTTAAATTTTAAATGAATACCCATATTTGTAAGTAACTTACCTGGAAAAGCCATGGAAAGGGTTTGAATATGTAGTACTGAGACCTAGAAAAATATATGCCTGCTGCTGCTGTATCTCTGCAATTGTATTAAAAAAAAAAATGTACATGAGTTAAGCATTTTTTCAACTGATTTTTATGCCCCATTTATTATGTCCTATTTATGGGCATTATGTATTCTGTTCTGCGTTCATTTGTTTGTCTGTTTATTTGTTTGTTCGTCCGTCTGTCCTTCTTCAGGTTAAATTTTTTGGTCTTGGTAGTTTTTGATGTAGTTAAAGTTCAACTTGAAACTTAATCACATATGTTCCATACAGTTGGGTGCAGACCAAGCATTACATGTAGATGGGCCGAAAAAGTTAACGCGGCGTTTACTCGCGTGCACTTCATGTAAACGCCGCGTTAACTGTGCGTTAACTCCGAAATTGCAGTAGACATTAAAAGTAAACGGGCGTTTACTTTCGCGTTTACCTCCGCGTTAACGCAAAAACGGCGCGTCTTCTAATTTTGTAAAGAGTAAACGGGCGTTTACTTTCCCGTTTACCTCCGCGTTAACGTGGGAAAATGCGCGTGTTCTATTTTCCTAATAAGTTAACGCGCGTTTACTGTTTGTAGTAAACGCCCGTTAACGCAGATTGTCATCGTAACCTGGATACACTGACCTAAAATATGAAATGATAAGGAACATCAAAATTAATTGACCAACCGGTCATTTCTGCTTGACATATTGACGATTAAAGTTATTTAAAAATGTCACACATTTGTATTTAATTGAACAATAATTATAGTAAATTAGTAAAATAGTGCAAATAATAGTTTTCTCATCTTAGACAGACTGACTTGTAAAACAAAATTATTTGAAATCATTAACCAAAACTGACAATATTTACCTCTTAACAAGTTATCTTATTCTATATAGAAGTAATTCAGTTATATTTTCATGCCATAATTAACCATATAATACAATTGACAGCAATGTTTGCACCAGTCTGACGGCAATGACCTCTTTTTATTTAAAATATTGAATAGTAAACAAAATTCAGTAGTCTTCATGCATCAGACTAACTCGTAATAAATAATTATTTGTTCGCAACAACCAAAACTGCATGACCATATAAGCAATTTATTATGTAAATCTATATAGCTGGCATAGTAAATGAGTTATATTTTGATATAAAGATTGATTGTATATTAAAAAAGGAATCAATATTTGAATATTATGACATAAATTTTTTTTTTGCATCAATTTAAAGTAACAGCATGTCCTTTTTTATTCAAAATATTGAATCGCAAACAAAATTCAATAGTTTTCTTACCTTAGACTGACTCGTATAATAAAATTATTTGTCCGCAACACTCAAAACTGACCATATAAGCATTTCATTATGTAAATCTATATAGCCCCACAGTAAATGAGATATATTTTCATGTAAGAATTGATTGTATAAGAAAATAGGTAGCAATATTTGAATATTATGACTAAAACATTTTGTTCGCATCAATTTAGAGGGCCGGCATGTACTTATTTATTCAAAATATTGAATCGTAAACAAAATTCAGTAGTTTTCATACCTCAGACTGACTCATATAATAAAATTATTTGTCCGCAACAACCAAAACTGACCATATAAGCATTCTAGTATTTAAATCTATATAGCCGCATAGTACCGGTAAATGAGTTATATTTTCATGTAAGAATTGATTGTATAATGAAAAAGATAGCAGTATTTGAGTATTATGACTAAAAAATTTTAGTCGCATCCATTTAGAGTGTTAGCATGTCTTTTTTTTATTCAAATAATTGAATCGTAAATAAATTTCAGTAGTTTTCATACCTCAGACTGACTCATATAATAAAATTATTTTGTCCGCAACAACCAAAACTGACCATACTTGTATAAGCATTTTATTATGTAAATCTATATAGCCTCATAGTAAATGAGTTATATTTTCATGTAAGGATTGATTGTAAAATGAAAAAGGTAGCAATATTTGAATATTATGACTAAAAAAATTTGTTTGCATCAATTTAGAGTGCCAGCATGTCCTTTTTTTATTCAAAATATTGAATCGTAAACAAATTTCAATAGTTTTCATATCCCAGACTGACTCATATAATAAAATTATTTGTCCGCAACAACCAAAACTGACCATATAAGCATTTTATTATGTAAATCTATATAGCCTTATAGTAAATGAGTTATATTTTCATGTAAGGATTGATTGTATAACAAAATAGGTGGCAATATTTGAATATTATGACTAAAAAATTTTGTTCGCATCAATTTAGGTTGCCAGCATGTCCCTTTTTATTCAAAATATTGAATCGTAAAATAAATTCAGTAGTTTTCATACCTCAGACTAACTCATATAATAAAATTATTTGTCCGCAACAACCAAAACTGACCATATAAGCATTCTAGTATTTAAATCTATATAGCCGCATAGTAAATGAGT
The DNA here is from genome assembly GCA_019925275.1 of Mytilus edulis. Classification (NCBI taxonomy): domain Eukaryota; kingdom Metazoa; phylum Mollusca; class Bivalvia; order Mytilida; family Mytilidae; genus Mytilus; species Mytilus edulis. The sequence continues at coordinate 79,051,156 of CM034358.1, read as the reverse complement.
TATATTTTCATGTAATGGTTGATTGTATAATAAAATAGGTAGCAATATTTGAATATTATGAATAAAAAATTTTGTTCGCATCAATTTGGAGGTCCACCATGTCCTTTTTTTATTCAAAATATTGAATCATTAACAAAATTCAGTAGTTTTCATACCTCAGAATGACTCATATAATAAAATTATTTGTCCGCAACAACCAAAAACCGACTATATAAGCATTTAATTATGTTAATCTATATAGCCGCATAGTAAATGAGTTATATTTTCATGTAAGGATTGATTGTATAAGAAAATAGGTAGCAATATTCAAATATTATGACAAAAAAAAAATTGTTCGCATCAATTTAGAGTGCCAGCATGTACTTTTTTTATTCAAAATATTGAATCATCAACAAAATTCAGTAGTTTTCATACCTCAGACTGACTCATAAAATAAAATTATTTGTTCTCATTAACCAAAACTGACCATATAAGCATTTTATTATGTAAATCTATATAGCCTCATAGTAAATGAGTTATATTTTCATGTAAGGATTGATTGTATAATAAAATAAGTAGCAATTTTTGAATATTATGACTAAAAAATTTTGTTCGCATCAATTTAGGGTGCCAGCATGTCCCTTTTTTTTTTTTTAAATATTGAATCGTAAACAAAATTCAGTAGTTTTCATACCTCAGACTGACTCATATAATAAAATCTTTTTGTCCGCAACAACCAAAACTGACCATATAAGCATTCTAGTATTTAAATCTATATAGCCACATAGTAAATGAGTTATATTTTCATGTAAGGATTGATTGTATAATAAAATATGTAGCAGTTTTTTAAATATAATGACTAAAAAATTTTGTTCGCATCAATTTAGGGTGCTAGCATGTTCCTTTTTTATTCAAAATATTGAATCGTAAACAAAATTCAGTAGTTTTCATACCTCAGACTGACTCATATAATAAAAATTATTTGTCCGCAACAACCAAAACTGACCATATAAGCATTCTAGTATTTAAATCTATATAGCCGCATAGTAAATGAGTTATATTTCATGTAATGATTGATTGTATAATAAAATAGGTAGCAATATTTGAATATTATGAATAAAAAATTTTGTTTGCATCAATTTAGAGGTCCAGCATGTCCTTTTTTTATTCAAAATATTGAATCGTTAACAAAATTCAGTAGTTTTCATACCTCAGACTGACTCATATAATAAAATTATTTGTCCGCAACAACCAAAACTGACCATATAAGCATTTAATTATGTAAATCTATGTAGCCTCATAGTAAATGAGTTATATTTTCATGTAAGGATTGATTGTATAAGAAAATAGGTAGCAATATTCAAATATTATGACTAAAAAAAATTTGTTTGCATCAATTTAAAGTGCCAGCATGTACTTTTTTTATTCAAAATATTGAATCATCAACAAAATTCAGTAGTTTTCATACCTCAGACTGACTCATAAAATAAAATTATTTGTTCTCATTAACCAAAACTGACCATATAAACATTTTATTATGTAAATCTATATAGCCTCATAGTAAATGAGTTATATTTTCATGTAAGGATTGATTGTATAATAAAAAAGGTAGCAATATTTGAATATTATAACTAAAAAATTTGTTCGCATCAATTATGGTTGCCAGCATGTCCCTTTTTTATTCAAAATATTGAATCGTAAACCAAATTCAGTAGTTTTCATACCTCAGACTGACTCATATAATAAAATTATTTGTCCGCAACAACCAAAACTGACCATATAAGCATTTTATTATGTAAATCTATACAGCGTCATAGTAAATGAGTTATATTTTCATGTAAGGATTGATTGTATAACAAAATAGGTAGCAATATTTGAATATTATGACTAAAAAATTTTGTTCGCATCAATTTAGAGGGCCAGCATGTCCTTTTTTTATTCAAAATATTGAATCATAAACAAAATTCAGTAGTTTTCATACCTCAGACTGACTCATATAATAAAATTATTTGTCCGCAACAACAAAAACTGACCATATAAGCATTTAATTATGTAAATCTATATAGCCGCATAGTAAATGATTTATATTTTCATGTAAGGATTGATTGTATAAGAAAATAGGTAGCAATATTTGAATATTATGACTAAAAAATTTTGTTCGCATCAATTAAGAGAGCCAGCATGTACTTTTTTTTATTCAAAATATTGAATATTGAAACAAATTTCAGTAGTTTTCTAACCTCAGACTGACTCGAATTTTAACCAAAACAGACCATATTAGCACTATATATAGCTGCATAGTAAATTAGTTTATTGTATCCATGTAAAGATAGCAATATTTGAACATTTAAATTGACGACATGAGCGGTACAAATGTAGTACATACTTATATTACCCTTTATCGATATCCCTTTCAATACACTGTACAATTTACGTCTTTTTTATCATTTGTCAAAACAGAATCTTATCATGTAAATCCAAGACAAACAAGGTGAATTTCGATAAAAAATAATGTATTAAATACCCCGAGTTATAGTAGGAATTCGAAGAGACAATTATGAATGGGGAACGAAACAACGTAAACCATGATGTTTATATCCCATAATATTAAAATATTCTCCCGATGTCTCGGATAACCTTTCTTTTCGTATCGATATTTGCACAGTAACTTTTGGAAGAAAATTATAGAAAATCTGCCAATCAGTAAAGTTAATGGACTTAATGAAAGTGATTTTGTGTAATTTAATATTTCGAATTAAAAGAGTTTTTGAATTGTTCTGGTTTGAAACACATATACGTAAAATATTAAGACTAAAGGTCGTTTTTATAAAATAAATGTGCAAATGAACTTGAAGTTTATTTCTAAATTTACCCAATCAGTTAACGCGAAAAGTAAACGTGCGTTTACTTTCAAGTGCACGTAAAAATACACTTGTAAAATCTGTACTAAACGCCCGTTTACTTTTAAGTGCACGTAAAAATAAATATGAAGAATTCTGAAGTAAACGCCCGTTTACTACTGACTAAACGGACACATAGTAAACGCCCGTTTACTAAGGTAGACATTAGAAATTTCCATTTCAGCCACGTTAACGTAATTATAGTAAACGTGCGTTTACTAGTAAACGGGAGATTTGAAGTTAACTAACGAAATATGTGCACGCGGCGTTAACTTGCGTTTACTTTATGTAATGCTTGGTCTGCACCCAACTGTATGATATTATCGTTCAAATTTTAATGCCAAATTAGAGTTTTGACCCCAATTTTAGTCCACTGAACATAGAAAATGATAGTGCGATTGGGGCATCCATGTACGTGGACAAATTCTTGTTATATTTTGTTCTAATGTTGTACTGTCACACTACTGTTCCCAGGTATGGGGAGGGTTGAGGGCTCACAAACATGTTTAACCCCGCTTTTTTTCATTTTTGAGCACTTTATAGACTACCATGCAGTATTGGTTTTGCTCGTTGTTGAAGGATTGGATAGTTGTCTCATTGGCAATCATATCACATCTACATATTTTTATACATGATGACACTTTTGACTTTTCATTAACTGGCTCAGAGCATTTTAAATGATAAAATATGCAGATTATGAATCCAACAGAAAGAAACTACAGTTCACTGAGTTTGATTTCAAATATATAACTCACTCAGTCTTTATTCGTGTATTTTTTGGTATCTTACATGCTGCTGAGGAGTCATTGGAACTGATTGCTGTATTGGTACAGGAATGGATAGTGTCAAATATATTTTTACGTCCCAAATTGGTTTCTGTTCCATACTTAAGTCTGCCTCAACCAATTTTTATCAAACTTGTACACAATGCTTATTATCACATAATACTGGATGATTTTGAAATTGGGTGGTTTAACTTTTACTGTTCTTGCGTTATGCCCCTTTATGAACATACAAATTGCTGATTTTTTGTTTTCTGTTCTGTAACTTAAGTGATTCTCAACCATTTGTTTTAAAACTTTTATACCCAATTCTTAAAACCACATGACTTAGATCAAGTACAAATTTGGGAAGTTTCACTTTTAACGTTAGTTATGTCCCTTTATAACTTCATATAATATGCAAGCAGGGGCATCAGTGGTGTCCCATGCATAGACACATTTCCTATTTATTTAAATTTGATTCCAATTGAAAGCTTCTGATGGCTTGAAATTGTCTAATGTTAATGTTTGGCAATGGAAGGGATCTTATGATGTCATACTGTTTATGTGTAAAGGACAGCTGTACAATGATTTGCAGAATATTCCTTTTTGTCAGCAAAGATACTTGAACATTTCGTGAGAATTTAATTTGTACATATAATATATATATAAAACAAGGAATTATTTGAATCTAGAATATTTTTGAATTCTGAAAAATTGATGAGAAATTTATGATGCTTGCGTGCATGGCTAAGTTTATGAAGATGGTAAAGTGGAGGTGCTTGCACGAAAAAAACGTGAAATAAGACATAATTTCACGTTGAACGTGAAATAATTTCTGTAATGAACGTTGCACGAAAAATAAATACTTTTATGTGAACCTTATGTGACTGAGTCACTGTCTTCTTGTATATATTAACTCTTTGTTTTACTTGATATTCCCGATTTAGTATACACATTTATGATATAATTGGTTTACGGCTTTTAAAAAAGTATTTCTTGACGATCCCTGCAAAGTGTTTGAATTTTATTTGAAAAAACCAAGCACGCAAAATAAGACTTTGAAAATCACGATGCACATAATATTAAATAAGCAGAACATGTTGAACGAGGCATCGGTCTAGCACAACTGAACGTCAGATAAAAAAGTAAAATCACGTTGAACGTGAAATAAAAAACGGCGATCACGTTGCACGAAAATAACCCTTTACCACCCTCGTTTATAAGTTCATACTAAATGATAAAGTAAAATTAACCTGACCCATGCACACATGGCTATCCCTATTTTAAGTTGGGTTAGTTTTCATCATACATTTCTAATAAATTTTTCAGAATTCAAGATGATTCCAGATTCAAATGATTCCATGTTTTAATGAAATAGAATTTCCACAGTTAAGTATTTGATCTATTACCATGACAACAGACTTACCTTGTGTTTTTTAAGGACAGACTTATGATCTGTTTTGACTAGTTTGTCAAAAATCTTATGACAGACTGTTGTAGTTACACTCTTGACAACGCCACTGAATTCAACGAAGAAATGGAGAATGACATTGAGAAGAAGTATAATTTGATTGAACAATTTTATTGCATAAAAATTATTTAAATTTATTAAAGATAATATAAAAGTTATAACAGGGTTCTTTTAAACTAACTGATCATGAAAATAAGCAAAAATATATAAAATTATTCATTAATGCATGGTTTGCAATTTACAATACATGTATAGGTAAACCCACAATATTTAAATTGTACAAAAGATTTTTTGCTTTTAGTTAAAAAAAAGAATTGTCATTTAAATTTATTATGACAAACTTAGGTAAAGCTTGCAAAAACATGTTTCATTCATAAATAAATTGATATATCATATATAGACTTAAGAAAATGAGTGCAAAAACTGTAAACACCAAAAAAAATCTGACATTAAGACCATTTCTACAAATAAGTAACATAGTTAAATTAAGTTAGTTAATGATTTTTTTTTCATTTAGGGCAAAATTATATAAGCTGTGTCACAATGTGTAGACAGTAAAAATGATCAACAAAAAAGACAAAGATTTATGAAAGGGGACGTTGAGTCAAATTATGGCAAATTTATTAACACAGCAACCCAACAGTATAGAAAAAAACAAAAACACATTTATGGTTGACATGAATAAATATTAGCTATTTTAAGAAATTTCCATTGATCTTGCTGACTGATAATTTCCTATCTCAGTAGAGTCAAGTGATATGAAAAGTTATCGCTAGAAACTAAGGGGCATGTGGCATTGCTGAAATTGACAACATCGTCATAGGTAAAATAGTGATAAACAGATTACCATTGGTCATTTCAACTGGATTGCTTTTCTCAATTTTGCCATCCCGCCTCAAGCGAGAAAATCAATCTCATTGAGATGATCAACAATAATCTATAAATACATTAAGATACAAGATATTTTATTGTGCCAATCACAGTGCCCACGGCATTACTGATCAGAATAATCATTTTAAATACATAACAAAGTATATAATACAGTATAATATTTGTAACTAAAAAAAAATAACAAAATCATTGGTTATCAATCATTGGTAAAACATGATTATTACCTTGACCTATAATGGTTTACTTTTACAAATTGTGACTTGGATGGGGACACTGGGTTCGAATTTAAGCTTTTTTGTGTACTGGCCAGCCAGACCAGTGAACCGTAAATCTACTGGTCCGTATCCAAATCTACTGGTCCTGCAAATGACATTCATTTGACAAACACTAATACAAATGATAGATGTTTAATTTTATTTTGATGCTTTCGTTTACCAAAGTTAGTCAGGAACAAAGGGATAGTCTTGATTCTGATTTTGATAAAGGCTTTGATAATCTCAATGATTTACTTTATCAAAATCAGGATCAAGGACAGAAAAAATATCAACATTGTCTTCCACGTCATCGCAATCCTCACAACGACCATAGGTTGCCTGACTGGGTCGTCTGGAGCGCTGTCCAGAAATATTCCACATTTCAATAGCTGGGACCGGATCAAATGATGCTAAATCTTCACCGGCACTTCAGTGTGAAACATAATGAATAAAAGATCGGATAAAACAGTTGGACGCAATTTTGATCGCCAATCATTCTTTACAAGTTTCATCTCAGAAAACCCCCTTTTTGCATCAGCAGAATGAGCAGGAAGGGAAAGAATTAAATCCATAAGTCCTAGAATGTTCAAAAAGTAATTGATTTCACAGGTAAATTGTTTTGTAAACAAACGGTGCGATGCAATCAGTGATTTCTATCGACAAATTTCTACTGCCACTACTACTGGTCCGCCGGACCACCAGCTGACAAAATCTACTGGTCCGACGCACATTCTACTGGTCCCGGACCACCCGACCAGCACTAATTTCGACCCCTGGATGGGGAATTGTCTCATTGGCTTTCATACCACATCTTCTTATATCTTATTTTTACATCCCCTTCCAGGATTAAGTGGTAAAATCAAACATTCATTTCTTTGTTTTGGTTTAAAATACTTTCCATGGTCTCTCCTATGTTAAACCTAAGTGGATGTTATGTTCTATTAATTCTCCATCATAGAAATAATTTAGAAAAACAATTGAACTACAATGTAATTCAACCAAAGTTTGGCTGAATGATCCTTAGTCTCGAGTATCTAATGTAAATTTTGCGCTTTTTAATTTTTGTCCATCAAGAAACAAGACTGCAAGACTGATCACTAAAAATAGAATGTAGGGGTTAAAATGCAGTTCTTGGTCAATATCTCAAAAACTGAAGCACATACTTGAGTAACACCTGATATGAACAATGCTGAATTTGGATTCGTGGTTTAATAAGCCAGTGTGTCATTTTCTACCTTTTCATCTTTTTTTCATTCTGCACATCTATGCATGTTTTTTACAGCTTTTGTAAGATATGCCTCAAATTACCTTCTCTGTGACTATTTGCAGCAATGAATATCCTTATTTTATCCTTATGTGTCTTCCTGGACTGCCAAAACTATATAGAATTTTCTTCATTTTCAAAGCAACAAGATTTATTGAAGCTGAAAAATCCAATTCTTATATTAATCTCATCTTTCTATTTGTAATCAAACCCTTGTCTTGATTCCAAGAAAACAAAGTTTACACATGCTTGAGGTCATAATGAGTTGTCAATACAAAAAAAATCAAGATATAAAGCAGATCTTGTAGTTTTGGGTAGTAAAATGTGATAGAAGCACTCGCTGAAATATACATGTATCTGACTAATGTGAAATAAAAGAACTTTGTAAGATTTATGCCATTTCTTTTTCTTTTTGCGAAGGTTTTGTATGAATTCTACTTCATGGGAGTTCAAAAACTATTGGGCATTAAATTAGAGGAGTGCAATAATAGTAAAAACAGTAAACAGCAAATATAATTCTATAATTATGACATGTCATTCTGAAGTTATAGAAATCAAAATGGCTCATATAGAGGACATGGATATTCTTTAACAAAAAAAACAAACAGACCAAAGAAGATGTGGTATGACTGCCAATGAGACAATTCTTCACAAGGGATCATATGACACAGAAATAAACAACTATAGGCCAATGTACAGCCTTCATCAATGAGCAAAGCCCATACCGTATAGTCACCTATAAAAGGCCCTGAAATGACATATGTAAAACAATTCAAACTAGAAAATTAAGGGCCTAATTTATGTACAAAAAAAATGAACGAAAAACAAATATGTAACACATCAACAAACGTCAACCACTGAATTACAGGCTCCTGACTTGGGACAGGCAGATACATACAGAATGTGGCAGGGTTAAACATGTTAGCGGGATCCCAACCCTTCCCCTAACCTGTTACAGTGGTGTAACAGTACAACATAAGAATGAACTATAATATCAGTTGAAAAATGCTTAACTCATCTGGTGGATACAAATAGAAATACATCCACAGAGTGGACATGGCCGTGTACTTGTACATCCCAACAACAAAAAGACAATAAGTACAGAAATGAGAGTACTCACAGTTACTGACAGCTAGTTCAAAGCCAATAACAATTAACTAATAAAAAAATAATGCATCTAAGACTAAATTATCAATCATTATACATCCAACCCAATAGATTTAGTGTAAAGACGTCATAAACAGTCAGAGAAAAACATGACCTTGTGCAATGCCAAGATACAGGTACGGACAGATTGTAGATCCATAAATGTGCATATGTATATAACAATAATATTTAGTTTGCTTTTAATTTACTGATAACAAAATCAATATTAATACCAATAAAAACAATATTCAAAGATCTAATTACAGTGTTGAATTGGTAATCTTTTTGAATAAGTTTATTTAAAGGATCGATAAGTTTACCAGGATTGTTTTTAAATTTCAGGGCAAGCTAGGTTAACAACATCTCTGTAAAAATGAGGACATGCTATCCTGTTTGAAATAAGTTTTCTTCAGGTATACAATCAAACTTCAAAACCAAATCTTTATATCTGCGGAAGAATTAGGAAAGGTTTTAAATAATTTGTGGTAACAAAATCCCTGACTTAATAATTTACCAGTGATACATAGATTATGTTCATTAAAAACAAAAACATCACAACAGATACGGGCATAGCGAACCAGTTGTGATATATAAACACTGTAAGATGGTGCCAAAAGGAACATCACCATCCAAAAAATGGAAATTAACAAAAGGGAATGATAAATCGTCCCTTTTGTCATAAATTTTAGTATGGAGTTTCCCATGTAAAACTGAAATATCTAAATCTAGGAAAGTACAGTTATTATACTGTTTATATTTGATTTATTTAAAGTAAGTTCCTTTGGGTAAATTTCGGCAGCATATTTAGAAAATTCTTAATTATTTAAAGAAAAAATATCATCAAGATAATGGTAAGTGTTGTTGAATTTATCAATAAAATGCAAGTTATACGGGTCTTTACTGAGTTTGGTCATAAACTGTGATTCATAACAGTACAAAAACAAGTCTGCTATTAAAGGGGCGCAATAAGTGCCCATAGGAATACCTACAACCTGTCGATAAACTTTGTTGCCAAAATGTACTATCATCTCATTACGTCCTCCGGTAAGTATATCTAGCATATTTACCTTTCTCATTAGAGAAGAACAGGCTTTAAATGAGTTGCAGCAAATATATTTGCATTCAGATTTACCAAATGACCATTGAATTAAATAGGAAAACTCTAGCTAGCTTGTTTGATAAGATTGTGTGGAAGTGTAGTGTAAATAAAGAGTTGAAAAGTCAAAACTGTCAACAGAATCAAAAGGACCATCAAAAGCACTTAATTTATCTAAAACATCCAAAGAATTTTTTACACTCCAAAAATAGTTGAATTCCACTATTTTCATATATTTTATTACAAAAGTTCATGATAAGTTCTTTGGTAGTAGTTGAGGAACTAGTTAAGGTTCCACTAAAGTCAAAATATAGGACACTTCATAAACATCTAAACTTTGCCTGTATTTTTCAACCTATAATGAATAAAGTCATAAACTATGAAAACATATGTTCATTTAAACATACTTTACATATACACACTGTGTAAATTGTAAATAAAATTGAAATTGTTATGTTGTGGCCAAACCGGTTCTTGGGGTGAACACAAAATTTTCAAAAAAATCTGCAGGCCTGCAAGACGACTTAATTTGCTTAAAATTGGTATGGATGAATACTGTAACATGTGAATGCAGGGCAAGCCATTGTTGATTTTTCACATACATATGTTTTAATGGCATATTTGTCTAATTTCTGTATTGTACCTTCCATATTCGTTCACTTAGATACATGAAATTAACTGATACTCGAAAATCAATACCTTTTATAAAAAATCAACAATGGCTTGCCCTGCATTACATGTAATATTATTCGTCCATACCAATTTTAAGCAAATTAAGTCGTCTTGCAGGCCTGCAGATTTTTTTGAAAATTTTGTGTTCACCCCAAGAACCGGTTTGGCCACAACATAACAATTTCAAGTTTATTTACAATTTATACAGTGTGTATATGTAAAGTATGTTTTAATGAACATATGTTTTCATAGTTTATGACTTTATTCATTATAGGTTGAAAAATACAGGCAAAGTTTAGATGTTTATGAAGTGTCCTATATTTTGACTTTAGTGGAACCTTAAAAGAACTGAAAGATTAGTTGTAGAACACTCACTAGAGGCTGAGATGAAACGATATTTCACGTTTTTTTTGTGTAGTTTAGGTAACCAAAACATTGCTTTGATGTGGTAATATGTAAGACCATATTTACCTGCATGCGGAGTATATATCTCCCAGTTGTTACAGGACTTGTATTTACTATCATGATTTCCTTGATAGAGGATTGCTGCTCACAAGGAAGCTATTAAACCAAGAGTGACAAGTGGTGAAATTGAAATCATCCCTTTTTTAAATTTTACTAAATTTTCACTAATTGTTTGACTAATTTGTGGAATATCCGTTTCACAGATGATAGCGTATAAGTTACAAATTTCGTAACTATAATCCTGCCCCTTTTCCTAGAATGTGACCGACAGATTTCAACTTATTACCAAGTTTGTACTAACATGAGGAACACGACGGATTCCACATGAGGAACAGGATCTGCTTACCCCTCTGGAGCAATGAGATCACCCCCAGTTTTGAGTGGGGTTTGTGTTGCTTAGTCTTTATAATTTTCTATGTTATGGTTTGTGCACTGTTGTTTGTTTGTTTGTCTTTTTCTGTTTTAGCCATGGCATTGTCAGTTTATTTTCGATTTATGGGTTTGAATGTCTCTTTGGTATCTTACACCTTCTCTTTTGCAGAAATGCTTTCATACTTTGAAGGATTGTGTGATACATTTGTAGTTCACCATACTTATAATTACTATATTTACTTGAAAGTTTTTGCAATGGGACCACAAAAGATGGTGATTGCTATACTCCTCTGAGTTTATATATCAGAAGCTTTCATATCTATTAAGATAGAATTGAGAATGGAATTGGGGAATGTGTCAGAGATAACAACCTAACTGAAGAGCCTGTAATTCAGTTGTTATTGTTTGTTGCTATCTGTCGTTTATGTTTTTGTTTTTCATTTATTGTTATATTATTATTCAAGGACATGGTTTAAATTGTTTCACATTTGTCATTTCTAGGCCTTTAATTGCAAAATATACTGTAAGTGTTTTGTTAAGTGTTGCAGTCTAACAGTCACCTGTAGTTTCATACATTCACCTCATTTGTTTTTAAATGACTGTCAAAATTAAAAAAATTTTGGTCTTTTGGCACAACTTTTTGGAATTTTGGGTCCTCAATGCTCTTCAACTTTGTATTTGTTTGGCTTTTAAACTATTTTGATCTGAGCGTCACTGATGAGTCTTATGTAGACGAAACGCGCGTCTGGCGTATAAAATTATAATCCTGGTACTTTTGATAACTATTTACACCACTGGGTCGATGCCACTGCTGGTGGACGCTTCGTCCCCGAGGGTATCACCAGCCCAGTAGTCAGCACTTCGGTGTTGACATGAATATCAATTATATGGTCATTTTTATAAATTTTCTGTGTACAAAACTTTGAATTTTTCGAAAAACTAAGGATGTTCTTACCCCAGGAGTAGATAACCTTAGCCGTATTTGGCACAACTTATTGGAATTTTGGGTCCTCAATGCTCTTCAACTTTGTATTTGTTTGGCTTTCAAACTATTTAGATCTGAGCGTCACTGATGAGTCTTATGTAGACGAAACGCGCGTCTGGCGTATAAAATTATAATCCTGGTACTTTTGATAACTAATTATATTGGTATCACGTCGTCAGCAGACAGATGATTTCCGGATAGTAACTTAAGAATAAGTAAATAGAAATCAATAAAATTTTAACACAAGGTTTATAACCACTAAGGGAGGTTGGGATTGATTTTGGGAGTTTCGGTCCCAACAGTTTAGGAATTAGGGGCCAAAAGAGTCCAAAATTAAACTTTGTTTGATTTCATCAATAATTGAATTATTGGGGTTCTTTGATATGCCGATTCTAACTGTGTATTTAGATTCTTGATTTTTGGTCCCGTTTTTAAATTTGTCTACATTAAGGTCTAAAGGGTCCAAAATTAAACTTCGTTTGACTTCAACAAAAATTGAAATTTTTGGGTTCATTGATATGCTGAATCTAACCATATATCTAGATTTTTTATATTTGGGCCCTGTTATCAAATTGGTCCACATTGAGGTCTAAAGGGTCCAAAATTGAACCTTAGTTGATTTCATCAAAAAATGAATTTTTGGGGTTCTTTGATATGCTGAATCTAACCATGTATTTAGATTTTGGATATTGGACCATAATAGGTAAATGTTCAATTTAAAATTTTTAAGTTCTTAGACCACTTTCATTCTGTGTGAACTATTTAATCACAATCCAAATTCAGAGCTGTATCAAGCTTGAATGTTGTGTCCATACTTGCCCCAACTGTTCAGGGCTCAATCTCTGCGGTCGTATCAAGCTGCACTCTGAGGAGCATCTGGTTTTGTGATAGATTTTCTTAATGGCAATTAAACCCATCTCATTTGTTTATTTAAAACTGTTGCTAAAAGATTCTGTCCACTTAAGATACAAAATTTCATGGCAATGGGGATTATTTAATACTTTAATTCTGTGAATAACTGTCCAGGCAGACACTTTTTCACAGGAAACTATTATGTCTTACATTTGAATGACCCCGTCAACCAATTAAACAGGACAAAAAATCAAAAAAGCACCTGCAGTTGTCAGTAATCTGTACTAATACAAGGTAAATGTTTAAATATAAAGATTTATGAAAAACATAAAGTTAATTGTATCTAAATGTCAAGAGAAAAAGGACTTATGTATCCATCATTGTTCATATAGTCTGCATAATGTTTAATAATTTGGCTTCATCATCTTTTTCTCGCTCTTCCCTTCCTTCAGGTAACTCAAATCCAATCGCTTTGTAAAAGTAAATCCATTTATTACCAGTCAGGACATCAAGTTTTATATCCTTTTGACAGAGACTTTTCAAACCCTTTTCATTTTTTAATTCATCAACCCGATAAAAATTTGAAAAGTGAATGTTCATCTCTATTTTTACTTCTTCTTTTACTTTTCCTTCTATATTTAAATTTGTAAATTTCTCAGTCAAAGCTGAGTGAGAATCATCATCTGCTGTTTCAGCAGTTGTGTCCTTGGATACTTCTACAGCAGACCTTATGTCTTCCTCTAGTCTGGTCTTAAATTCACGCAATTTAGTGGAACAACAATGAGGGGGTGAATTACAAGGTGAATAGCTTAGAATGACATCTATGGCATGTATTCCTTTATAACTTCCTCTTTTGTAATCTGTCTGTTCTTTCAGGTGTTCCTGAATTTTTGTCAATTTTTTTATCATGATAGATTCAGCATGTTCTCCTATGTAATCTCTATACTTTGGATCATTGTCTATCCTTTGCCAAGTGTTCTCTGGGTAGTCCTGGTACCTAGTGGTTGCATGTGAGCTGTATTTATACAGTAGAATTGTGGTATGTGGCCTGTCTTTTGTACTATCACCATACTTATTTGGAATTGCAAAATTACTTTTAAATTCTTTTACTGATACAAGTGGCTCAGAACCTGAAGTAAATAAATTTGCAGAGTTTATGATAATTATAATCAGTCTTAATAGTATAAAAGCTATTATCACCGTGTATCATCAGTACAGCGGATATAGGTATTAACCAAGGGGGCGATAGTGCTTTTGACCTTACACGTTAACGAAAATCTTTGTTTTGTTCACATAATATCAATTTCTACTTCAATCTAAACATAATTGTTGTTTTAAGAAATTATTTGGTTGTAGGTTGATGGTAAGAGATGTCTCATTATTTTCCCAAAACAAGAACATCCCCATAAAAGAAGCGGGATCCCGATGTAAATCCCAATGGAAATATACTGGGATTCCCAGGAAAAAAAGCGGGATCCCAAAAATAAATCCCAGCAGGATATACATGCACCAATTCAAATTGCTCTGCCACTGGGATTTCTGGGTTATTTATTCAAAAGGATACATGTCATGTTCTCCTTTCTGTTGATTAATTTACTGTCTCTGTACTTCCAACTAGTATTGCTCAGAGTAATTGAAAACAAAGCACGTGGTCATGATTTTTTTTACATTTTACATATAAAGTTGAGAAACCAATGTTTTACAATGTCCATCATTATCTTATCATTGATGCCGGACGACAACTAATAGAAACACACTTATGGGAACTTGGGAAACATCAGAAACGCCCAAGCTTGTCTGGCAAAACACCCGTTGACATTTCTCAAACGCCCTGCCATTTTTATCGGGAAAATATCGGCATTTTTCTGTCTTACTAATTTCTGTCAAACTGAATATTAAGTGACACTTAAATGTGATTGGCTTCACCTGACAGCTTTGGTGTCGTACACATTGTTAATTAACACCAATAACCTGTACTTGATGTTATCAGAGACATATATATACACAAACAAAACACTTACATATTTTCAACAACATAATAATGATTTATACAATTTCCCGTTTTAACTAGTTACCCTGATTGGGATCCCAGTGTCCGATATTTATCCCGTTTCATCCAGACTGGAATCCCGGCTTCAGACAGTTATCCAGAATGGGATCCCAGTTTCAGATATTTATCTCGAATGGGATCCCGACTCCAGATGCTTATCCCAGCTTATCCTGACAATTTCACCGGGATTGCATTGGGATCCCGATGGATCCCGTTTTCGTTTTTCTCTTGGGTAAGTTATAGATTTATCTTTCTCCTCTTACACATCATTATTAGATAATAAGACTCAGTATGATTGCCAATAGTTACTTAGGCAGTTGAACCCCATAAAGAGCAAATGATGAACAAGTCTTTGTACAGCCTTAAGGTGGTAGTAACCTAACACCTTGACTAAAATTAATTCGGCTCGTTTAAATTTCATAATTTCTACAAAGTATTTACTTTGACCCTTTGATGTACAAAATGGTAATGTTTCAAAAAACATGAACCAGACAGTCATTACCGAAAAAAAAATGTTTGGATTATATCTCTGATTGGCAAACACTAATTTTCATCATTGAGAATCTTCAATTTTTTTAACAATAGAAAGTGATTAGAATGTTCAGCTAATATTACAGAGTTATGAACTTATCCCACTGTGGTGTTATGTACCACCTTTAACAGTTTTTCAGAAACCCTTAGATCTTTATCCCACTAAATTATTCTACAGATCATTTCTTCAACTTCCAACTTTATTTTGGCCTTTTAAACATTTTTACAGTCTTCATGCTGAGTGGCAGCCTAGGCTTGTAAAATTGCTCTTTGGCCGGTAAAAATCATATCAACAGGCCAACAGAATTTAACTAAAAAATTTCAAAAAATTTAGCTCTGGGGCCTGTTAATATTAAAGTTCATTGTGAAGACTGTTTTTGATTGGAGCGTCACTGATGATCGAGTCTTTTGTAGATGAAACGTGTGTCTGCTCATTGGTAATTGGTTTCACCATATCTTCTTGTTTTTATATTGTTTAAAATTGTTATAGGTCAAAACCTTATACAAAACCTTAATAAAATATTGCAAAATGCACATGGATGCTTCAATAATTCATGAAGAATACTACAACACAAATTAATATTTTGAATTTTTTATCTGTCCTGCCACTTTGTCTTTAAAGAGAAACTTTTTCTTGTTTCTGTAGTATTTAGGAAAAAATAAAGTTTTGTGATTAATTTTTATATAATTATGACCATATTTATGATAGTTCATGCCAACACTGAAGTTAAACGACTATTGTATTAATTTGCAATGCCGACTTCTCTCATTTTGATAGAAAATATTTGTTCCAATGGCTTTAAAAGTTTTGCAATTTATTCTTATAATTTGTCATCAGAATAATTACCTGTTACCGCATGTGTTTTGGAAGTTGTCAGTTCTGCTAGGTTTTCTTTTGGGGTAGCTAGTTGATATCTTGGTTGTTTCATCTAAATTTTAAATAAAGCAGATTATACATGTATATATATGTATCTAAAAGGTAATTTAAGTTTAAATCATCTCTTTACAAGTTTTACAGACACCTTTGTGATTTGGTTAACACTTATAAAATGTCTGTGTAACAGACAAGGATGAATAATTATGAAGCTTGTTCTGTCCTAAATATTGATTGTGATCATGTCATTTCTCTGAATATGACGAATTTCAT
Organism: Mytilus edulis; assembly: GCA_019925275.1. Classification (NCBI taxonomy): domain Eukaryota; kingdom Metazoa; phylum Mollusca; class Bivalvia; order Mytilida; family Mytilidae; genus Mytilus; species Mytilus edulis. Next base: position 79,034,317 of record CM034358.1, on the reverse strand, counting down.
ATTTCGAGATTTTTAATTGCCATTAGCAACATGATGGGTGCAACTTAGCAAAGTAAACACTACTTGTTATTTTGATGTATGATCTGTAAGTCCACTATTATTGTCTTGTTTTAAATGGGTTTGTGTTACTTTTCTTTAGCTTTCAGCTTTGTATTGTGTGCTATTTTTTTTATAGCTACCTAAACATCACAGGTGTATGACAGTCACTAGTGCATTTACACTTAAAAAAATTGTTGAAAACTCAAAATACTAACTTTGGTGATTCAAAGTACAAAATAATTTAGGTTAAGGGACCAAAAGGGACATGCTTTTATTCAGTATTATAGAAATTTGGAAATAATTTTAAGTTTACCTCAATATGCAGTTGTTCTGCTAAACGGCCAAATTTTTCCTTGAACCATTGTTCATGTCCTTTTCCTTGTACATGTAGTTTAAATGTTCCATCATGTAGAGTTAAGTTTACCTTTTCTTCGTCAGATTTACATTGATATCCATTCTTCCCTCTGTTTTCAAATTTTTTTTCTCCATAATCATGATAATGTTTGATAATTATTTCTCTAAATTTGAAGTATGTTTTAGCTTCATTAAATTTGATGGTTATTGATGTGGTCTTTTTTGATTTTGTGATAATGTACAGAAAGCAGTCTTTCAGGTAGTATTCATAATCATCATTTTTAGGTAATCCACCTGAAAAGGATGATAATAGATTGACATAGTTCAAAACTTGTTCACTCATTATTTTAATATGATCTATCTAGCATTCCAATAAATAATTTTGGTATTTTGTTAATGAAAATAAAATGTGTGTGTCTTCATCTCTCTCTTCAAAAATATATTTTTGCGAAGACATGTATTTGAATACACAAATTTAAAGGCAATTCCACATGCATATAACATTACACTTTTTCCAAAGTTCCAATGAATTGATAATATAAAATACCAGCTAAAAGTGACAATATGTAGCTAATTTATGTTATTGTTGATGAATTAATTATACAGCCAAGTCCTAATCATGCCATGTGTAGTGGAAGACATTCAGACCCCATGTACAATATTTTTCCCTGTTTTATCAAAAGTTCAATTACTAAATTTACTTCTAGTACTTCCATGGGGACACATACTATACAGTGTTATGGGACCAATCAAATTAATCCAAAATAACCCAGGTACTGATGTCAATGACAACAGACAACTGACATCTATACAATAACTAATACTAAGCACCTCTTTGGTAAGAATTCTGAAACTTCTACAACTTGCAAGATTATATTGTTATTACTTAAAAGAGAGGCAAAAGATACCAGAGGGTCATTCCCACTAGAAAATAAACTGACAACTCATTAGATAAAGAAAAAAAGGCAAACAGACAAACAAACAAACAAAAGTACACTATAAACACAACATAGAAAACTAAAGACTAATCAACACGAACCCCACCAAAAACGTGGGGGTGTTCTCATTTGCTCCAGAAGAGTACGCAGATTCTGCTTCACATGTGGCTCCTGTCTTGTTGCTCAGGGGCAGATCCAACCACTTTTAAAACCCAGGAGAAAAGGGGGCAGGTGTTTCCAACTATATGTCTCCAATCAAATGCATTAATCTTCCACAAAAAAGGAAGGGGGGGTGTTCAAACCCCAGTACTCTTCCCTAGATCAGCCACTGTAGCTCATGTTAGTACGAACCCTATTTTAAGTTACCGGGTAATAAATGACCTATTGCTTCACTTGTTTAATTAAATATTGAACTATTTAAAACACAACACTGTAGTTATAATATGAGTCACAAGGATCTGTGCTCACCAAAAAGCATACTTCTGTTACACTATGAACATCTTGTTATTCCCAAAATGATAATAATACAAAGTAAATCATTTAAGGTGGTACCTAACACTACAGGGAGATAACTCTGTAAAGTCAGTGATACGTTTTAATTACGTTGTGTTGTAAAGGGAATAATAAGCTTCTCGAAGATCACAATTGGTGTTTGTCAAACTGCTATATAACCAGTGTAATATTTCTGAGAAAACGGTTGGTTCAAATTTTTTGAAATTTTTATATTTCTGTTAAACGGTCAAAGTTAATACTTTGTCAAAATTTTATTAAAATTAAACAAGCCAAATTGATTTAAGTGAAAGTGTTAGGTACCACCTCAAGGATGTTTGCTTCTCTTGTTTTTTGAATTTTTGCTAGATATTCAGAATCCTTTAGTTTTATCTACGTAGTATGTGCCATTAAAATAAATGCCCACTTAAACCCCAGAGTACTTTTCTTTTCATAATATATAGTTTAAGAGGCCGTATTCCAAAATCCTTTCAATCCTTAATTTTTGTTACTTTTTTCGTAGTATTTGAGAGAGAAAAACTGCCATTGTTGATTGTATGACAAATATAGAAAGAATTATTTCCTTCTAAATTTTTAATGGCCGATATATATAAAAAGATAAGCACAGGGACCCATAATTTTTTTACTTCTTTGTTAGTTCCCCTGCTAAATATATACTATAGATTTATAACTGTCTTTAAAAAGACTAAAATTGTTATTTTGAAACAGACTTACCTTCTGCCATAATGTGTATAAAGTAGACAAAACTAGGATCTTTTTATATAAAACACTTCATCCAAGCATATCTGGAATGAGATAAGTCATAATCTCAGCAACTGAATCTTTTAAAAGGGTTGGTAACACTGCCTTATATGTATAAAGATATATATTTTATGTCCTCGCACATATAATGGTTTACTGACGTTTGACATTTTTTTACCTTGTTTTTTTTCCACTCATCCCAATAAAATAAGTAACAATGCATAATGAACAACTACTTGTTTATGATCAAACTATAGGAAGTATAATTATATACTGTTATACAACCCATTTGTTGATGTATTGCAGGATAACAATATCACTTATTTTTTCAACTTATTATCATCAGAATCTACATTTATAGTTTTTGAAATTAAGAATTTGTTCCATGCTCAGATTAACACTTGTTGTTGTTTCTATGTGAAAAAGCATTAGAGCTTGAATTACCCAAAATATAGCCATCATTATCTTTGGTGATTCAACAAAGATTTCAGTTGTGTCTACAAGACAGCAATAAAATGACAATGAAGAACACAATTACCCTTATAAGATGAACTTAGGATTAATTAGATCTTAACATAGATATTTTTGATGTTATCCCACTTCTCTTGTGAAATGCCTTCTCCATCATCAAAGGCGTTTAAATACACTAAACCTATTTTTAGTTCTAATTCCCAAGAGAAATTGAAAACGGGATCCATCGGGATCCCAATTAAATCCCAGTAACATTGTCAGGATAAGCTGGGATAAGCATCTGGAGTCGGGATCTCATTCGGGATAAATATCTGAAACTGGGATCCCATACAGGATAACTGTCTGAAGCCGGGATTCCAGTCTAGATGTTTTCGACTTTACGTTTACGAGTTTTTCATTAAACTAGAGGCTCTAAAGAGCCTGTGTCGCTCACCATGGTCTATGTGAATATTAAACAAAGGACACAGATGGATTCATGACTGAACATTCTTGCTGCTAACAATTATTTCTATCTATATTGAACTTGGCCCAGTAGTTTCAGTGGAAAATGTTAGTAAAAATTTACAAATTTTATGAAAATGGTTAAATAGTTATCAAAAGTACCAGGATTATAATTTTATACGCCAGACGCGCGTTTCGTCTACATAAGACTCATCAGTGACGCTCAGATCAAAATAGTTAAAAAGCTAAATAAATACAAAGTTGAAGAGCATTGAGGACCCAAAATTCCGAAACGTTGTGCCAAATACGGCTAATTTAAGCTAATCTACTCCTGGGGTAAGAAAATCCTTAGTTTTTTCGAAAAATTCAAAGGTTTGTAAACAGAAAATTTATAAAAATGACCATATAATTGATATTCATGTCAACACCGAAGTGCTGACTACTGGGCTGGTGATACCCTCGGGGACGAAACTTCCACCAGCAGTGGCATCGACCCAGTGGTGTAAATAGTTATCAAAAGTACCAGGATTATAATTTTATACGCCAGACGTGTGTTTCGTCTACATAAGACTCATCAGTGACGCTCAGATCAAAATAGTTAAAAAGCCAAATAAATACAAAGTTGAAGAGCATTGAGGACCCAAAATTCCGAAACTTAAAATTGACTATAAAGGGCTATAACTCCTAAAGGGGTCCACTGACCATTTCGGTCATGTTGACTTAATTGTAAATCTTACTTTGCTGAACATTATTGCAGTTTACAGTTTATCTCTGTCTATAATAATATTCAAGGTAAAACCAAAAACAGCTAAATTTTCTTAAAGTTACCAATTCAGGGGCAGCAACCCAACAATGGGTTGTCTGATTCATCTGAAAATTTCCACAGTGAAGTATTTGATTTGTTACCATGACAACAGACTTACCTTGTTTTTTTAAAGGACAGACTTATGATCTGTTATGTAGTTTGTCAAAACAATCTCATTTCTAAATTTATTTTCTTTTTTTTTGTCTAGGAGAAGACTTATTTTACTTGTTTAAATTGATTTGTGTGAATCCAAATCTTTTAATTATGAAAGCTGTAACCATTAAGCTATAACTTAAATTACAATTTTGCAAAATTTGCACATCTAGTACCATGACAACAAACTTACCTTGTTTTAATGGACAGAACAATGTAGTTTGTTAAAATCAATGACAGAAATCAATGACAGACTGTTGAAGTTAATACATTCTTGAGTTCAAACAAAGGAGTCAATGAAAATGAAGAGGTATAATTTGATTAAATAATTGATTAAACAAAAAGGGTTTAATAAAAATGATTTAAATTTATTGAAGATAATATAAAGGTTTTCCAAGTTTTCTACTTTAATAACATTGATCATGAAATAAATATAATGGACTCTCATCCAAGTATAACTTGGAATATGAAGGATGAGAGTCATTCTAGTAATGGAGCCTGAGGCTCAAGAGGATATAACTTTAGCATTCTATTTGCCGGAGTTCGACGAGGCATAATAATTAACTCCCTTCAAAGAGGTCAAATTCCTGACCTATGACGTACTAACATGCTCATATAAATACGGCCCAGCTACCTGTGAAGCTCATATTTTTTAAAGTTTGTTTATGCAACCACATCTCATGGGATGGGCACAACAATACCCTCAAAAAACTGGGTGGGTAATTGTTATATCCTCTTGAGCCTCAGGCTCCATTACTAGAATGACTCTCATCCTTCATATTCCAAGTTATACTTGGATGAGAGTCCATTCTACTAATTACGCTCTTCGGCTCGTCGAGGATATAACTTTAGCATGTTCAAAGAGTTGGCATAAACTAATCTAGGCATAGATAGACAGAAAGCTTAAATAACATTTAACTTTACTGTTAATTCAACAAAATCTACAAATAACAAATTCATTTTGACTCATTTCACAAAATTAAAGTTCATTAAAAGTTCAATAACTAATCAATGTTCAATAGCTGTACTCAAAGTTCACACTATACTCAAAATATTAATTATCATCATTCAGAACAGCCTGAGCAAAATTATTATCTCGGATAACTTCCTTATGATAAAATCTATAAAAGGTCCTACTACTTGACCAATTCGCAGTGTTCATAACTTCTTTCAGAGAAACGCCAGATCCATACGCAACAGATGTTGAAGTGCTTCTGAATGAATGAGCAGAAAAATTTTCCACTCCTAAAAGTCTCAAAACCACTTTAAGCCATCTAGCTAAAGTGCTGGTTGTCACGCTATTAAAAGTTCTGTATGAAATAAACAAATTGTCACATTTACGAACATTCCTTGTTCTCCTGACATATTCTTCTAAAGTTAAATATACACATAACTCTGGTTTATCATATTTGATAAAATTAATTTTTGGTAAAGGCACTCCTGGCCTAGAGGTTTTTAGAACCTTTTGAATATAAAAAGTGTACCTATCAATATATTTTCCCATGTATCTTATATCTAGTGCACTTAAAGTTTGAGCTCTAGAAGCAGTTGTAAGTGCCGCAAGTGCTATAGCTTTCAACGTAAGCATCTTTAATGATAAATTTGCCAAAGGTATTAAAGAACTTAAAAATTTTATAACCTTAGAAACATCCCATGTAAAAGTACATTTTTGTTTTGGAGGGTTTAAATTATAATAATTCCTCTCAAAAACTTCGGTAGAAAAATTGGGTTATTCACCCAAGTGACACCAAAATATATCAAAGTTTGAACTAACATAGATTTAAATGTATTAATTAGAGAATATGACAACTTTCTCCTCACTAAAGTGGTTAGAAATTTTATAACGTCTATTTCAGACGGTCGAAAAATACTGGTATATTGTTCATGACACCAAACTGTCCACTTTTTCCAACAATACTGATACTGTTTAACTGTTGCTGGCCTCCATGAGGACAAGATAATAGATATTTCGAATCTTGATAATCCTGAATTTTGCAGTGATTTCCTGATACAGCACATGCGACAAGTACAAGTTTTCTTGACAGTGGATGACACTCCATTGTGTGTGGCATGTAGAGAAGATCTCTGTGTCTTGGCAATCTAATGGGATTACAAATCAAAGCTGAAATCAGTAAAGAAAACCAATTTTGAGTAGGCCAAAATGGCACAATCAATATAGCTCTTTGTACTTTATCTGCAGAAATTTTGTTTAAAACTCTCCCTATCAGAGTAAAAGGAGGAAAAATGTATGGTTCAAAATTTGTCCATGACAAAGTAAAGGCATCTGTACTCATTGCTTCTGGATCATAAATCCAGGATACAAACTTGTCTATTTGAGCATTGTGTCTAGATGCAAAAAGATCCATATTTGGAATAAATAATTGTGAACAAATCCTACTAAAAATAGGTTCACTAAGTTTCCATTCATGATTATCAGAAAAGTTTCTTGATAATTTATCAGCTTGTAAATTACTTTTTCCGGGTATGTGCTGAGCTGTTAGAAAGATATCTCTATCTAAACACCAGGTCCATATCTCAATGGCTAAAGTGTCAAGTTTTTCAGATGTCATACCACCCATAAATTGAATGTAAGAAACTGCTGTAGAATTATCTGATTTAATACCAATGTGGCATTGACTACAATTTGAACAGAATGCTTTTAAAGCATAAAATACTGACAATAACTCTAAAAAGTTAATATGACATATGGATTCTAGATGTGTCCAACGACCACCAGCTGTATATTTTTCATAACAAGCACCCCATCCTTTTAGAGAGGCATCAGTTTCTATCCAGAACAGAACATTGTCTTGTTTGATAGGTTTTCCATTTAATTTTCTTACATTTTTTAACCACCAATTAAGTTCTAATTGACTTTTTTCAGACATAGTCATGATTTTATCATAATCCTCTGACCCTTTAAGATTTTTTATCTTATCTCGCTCTAAGTTTCTATAATGTAGAGGTCCTTGTAAAACAGCATTAAATGCATGTATAATCAATCCAATCAGTTTTGCAAATAACCTGATGGTAATTCTTTTCTGGTGTAAAATCAAATTACAAAAATAAAGAATTTTTTCAATTTTCTCATCGGTCAAAAAGACTCTAAATTTGACAGTGTCAATAAGTAAACCAAAGAAAACTATTTGTTGAGTCGGAATTATTACAGATTTTTTGGTATTGACTGTAAAACCAAGTTTTTCAATAACATTGGCCATAATTGAGGCTTCTTTAGAGCACTTTTCATAATCTTGATTCATCAAAAGCGAATCATCAATATAGTAACAACATCTGAAGCCATTCTGTCTAAACAGAGCATAAACAGGTTTCAACACTTTTGTGAAGACCCTTGGAGCAGAGGCAATACCAAAAGGTAAAACCGTAAATCTATATAAATCATCTTTCCAGTAAAAGCATAGATATTTTCTGAAATTTTCATGAATTGAAATGCTAAAATAAGCATCTTTCATGTCTATGGAACAGCAAAAATCATTTTTCTGTATCAAACCTAACGCATATGTTAAATTTTCCTGCTTAAAATGGTGATATTCAATAAATTCATTCAATTTTCTTAAATTGATGACTGGCCGTAGGGTATTATCCTTTTTCGGCACTAGAAATAAGTTTGAAATAAATTCGTTTCCACTTTCATGAATTTTTTCAATTGCTCCTTTTTTCAAAAGGGTTTTAACCTCTTTATTTACAAGTTCAATTTCTTTTGTACAAAACGAAATAGCTTTTGGTTTACAATATTGAACTGGTTTCTGTAAGAATTCTATCTTATATCCCTCAACAACATCTAGTATCCATTTGTCAGATGTAATTGTTTTCCAAAAACTTTTCTTTAATTTTCTTACCTTTGAAATAGAATTGACGTCTTTTATCGTCTTGGAAGGTGGAAACCACGTCCTCTTCCTCTTGACCTTTGTTGAGGTCGGCCTCTCATATAAGTAGACATGTTGCCCTGTTGCTGTTCGCTTCCTGCAGCAGGGCTTCTGGAGTTTAAACTTCCAGACATGTTTCTTCTGCTTGAACGAGAATAATTATTAATGCCAATAGGGGTCTTAGTTGGATCACCCAGCTCTTTAATTCTTGGCATAATATTGTCACCAAAGAGATTTTCATTAACTGGTATATCATGAGAACAAACTCTCTGATACCTAGGGTTCAAAAATCTTCTAATGTCATATCGCCTTTTCATAGACAAACTATAATAGGCATTGCCCATAAGGCTAATGGAGTCTGATAACTCACTCTTGATTATAGAAGGATCAATTGGCTCTTTTCTAGTGGCCAATTGATTTGCAAGATTAACAATAGGCACCATGCCTGCCGTCATAGATTTTTGAACCTCTTGCAAGTACACATCACTTGAATGTGCTTGCCTGGGGATATTTTCCCAAATCTCTTTATTTACCTTGGGTACAACCATCAAGGTACAATTTTCAGGCCTTAAATGCCTTTTAGTTATTTCAGTTATACAATCTTTATTAGATTTGATAGACAAGGAAGCATTAACTGCTTTTGAAAGATTTGTCCCTATTTTGGGCCCAGTTTTCTCTTCAGTATGAAGCTGAGGAATATTCCACTCAGTATCTTCAGGATTTTCATCGAAAACCTCACCTTTGTCTACTTCACTAGGCTCATTAAGAGCTCTATGAAATGCATCAGCTGGGTCTGCACCAATTACAGATGGTGTTATGAAACCCATGTTAGGGTTATAATTATCTGATAAGTAATCAGTATCAAAATCATTGAAATCATAGTTGCGAATTGGGTCGGTGCCAATATCATGGTCACCCCAGCTGATCAAGTCTGACCTGGGTGTAGGTACTTGTACCCTTTCATTACTTTCAACACCCGGTCTATTTCTATCTCGTGATCTAGTTTCATGACGTTCCGTACCAGCAGTGGAATGCGTCAAGGTGCTCGGGTTTGGCCCGGCTATATGTTTTTGAAAGGCTGCTGTTAACGAAACTATATTCTTATTGAGATTATCAATCCCTAACTGATCTTTCAACTGATCTATGTCTTCGACATTAGACTTTGATGAACGTTTAGTTTGTTTTTGTTTAGGGCCTTTAGCAGGAGTCAACTTACGTTTTGTGGGTAATGCACTTCCCTTTATAACCCTGCTTTTAATTTTAGGCTTCTCAACATTATGAGTATCTGCCCTAGTGTTTACCTTTGTATTATCACAAAACAAACCTTCTAAATCTGAATTAAGATTGTCCTCACAACCGGAGTTTGATAGCGACAACACATCGTCGTCCGCCATTAGTACACAACACACCTGTGACTACACAGGTACACAGGTGATAAAACAAAGATAGCGTAAAGGTATCTTTAAATTTAGAACTTGGACAACGTCTCAAGTTATGTAAAGTACTGGAACAACGTTCTCAGTGAAATATTTTATTTTATAAATCCGGACGTCTCAGAGAAAAATTTTCACAAGCATATACCTCGCCGCTCGGAAAATAAATATGAGCTTCACAGGTAGCTGGGCCGTATTTATATGAGCATGTTAGTACGTCATAGGTCAGGAATTTGACCTCTTTGAAGGGAGTTAATGATTATGCCTCGTCGAACTCCGGCAAATAGAATGCTAAAGTTATATCCTCGACGAGCCGAAGAGCGTAATTAGTAGAATTTATCCAATTATTCATTTATGGGTGATTTAGAAAATCACATTATTTAATTGAATTACTTAAACTGTCTGACAGCTTTTTGGTATCATTGTTTGATGGATTCATTAATTCAAAATACCTTTATAAACCTCAAAATCATCAGTATATAAATTCATTGATTTACATATGTTTTTATAAATTACCTGCATGGTAACAGTGGATTTATTATTAATCATTTAATGCTAATTTTTAGGGATTTCATGGGATAAAGTTTATCCATGATGAACTTTGTTTCCTTACACACACACTATAAACTAATGTCACGGTGGGTATGGTTGTCCTGCGAGAGATCGTACTGTGCTGGTGATTTGGTCCTGACGGGTGCTGGTGGGTCCTGATTCTGTGCTGGTGGGTTTGTTTACATTGTATCAAAACGGCAATAAAACGACTGTTTTGTTGCTTAATTTTTATCTGATGTGTCATAAGTGCCATGCAAAGTATATTACAACAATATTATATTTCAAAAGTCGTGCAAGTTCGTTAAACGGAATTGTCCTGTCGCTGTGCTGGTGATAAGAAAAACGGTCCTGGTTCTGTGCTCCTATGTCCTGGTTCTGTGCTTTTATATTTTAGATAAAAGTGGCATTTATTCAAGATCATTGATGCTGTACTGTTATTGACTAATTAGCTGTTGTCTGCTTTCTTGAAATTGACATTGTTGTGATTCTGTTTACTGTTATTATGAGAGAAAAAATACCCCTATTTTTTTTATTTTTTTTTTTAAATTAACTGTAATCTTAATGTTAGATTTTTCCAACATATTTTTTTTTGTCTAAACGGTTATCAGGTTGTTTTTTTTTTCGAAAGTTCGATAGAACACTAAAAAAAATCACTATTTTATGAAAGGGCAGGCTAGAATATGTCAGAGAATGAAGACGAGATAAACTAGAGAACACTAACAAAATCAAGATTTCTTAGCTTTTTCATTTCAAAATAAATATTTTTGATAAAGAATTACGGGGGAGGAAGTGAACAATGTGTCCTTTTTTCTATATTTAAATATTTTTCATGAATAAAAATAAAATGTGCCTTGATTATAATTGAAAATGAGTAAATGGAAAAAATACCCAACTAAAATACACTTTTATTTTAATATTGGAAATATCACTAAGCTTTTAATTTTTGTGTGTCAAACACACCATCTCTGTAGTAATGACTCCTTACTAAGATATTTCACTTCATTCATTTTTTTTCTGCATTTTTTTATATTGTGAATTCATAGAATTATTATATTATAATGTAGCCTTAATTTATATTTAAAAAAAAACTGAATCTAAAGCCAGATATATCAAACATTTTTGTTTCCATCTATATATATATCCGTTTTCCGGACTTTAACAATCAACAATAACACGCCTGGAAAATGCGTACTCGGCTGTCTGTAATCGACCATTTTTAGACACCACAGGCTCCTAAAAAAACAAGCCGGGGTGGGGGTTCAAAGATGCAAATTAAGTACTTATATCAATATTTTATCTTTTCGTGTACGGTTTATGACCCCTCCTGTGGCCTGTCGATTCCGAAATGTGCAAACTGCAATAGTATCAAAACAGCACAGACAATGAATAATAGAGATATAATTTTGTACATATATCGAGACGAAAGATACCAGAGGGACAGTCAAACTCATAGACTCAATAGAAAATAAACTGACAACACCATGGCTAAAAATGAAAAAGACCAACAGACAAATAATAGTACACCAGACACAACATAGAGAAATAAAGACTAAGCAACAGGAACACCAACAAAAACAGGGGGTGATCTCAGGTGCTCCAGAAGGGTAAGCAGATCCTGCTAATTTTTGTATAAGAGATAGTCACATATATATATATATATACAAAATTATAGGCCATAGGGATGAATTGCCGATTCCAAATCATTACTAATTAATTTATATTGTAAATTTTCTTATTGTTGTGTCCTGATTTGAAAAGATATCCATGATTTATATATAATCACTCATTATGAAACCTATAAATATCAGCTAGAAGTCACAATATGCAGCTGAATTGTCTCTTTAATTGATGCAATTTGGTGATGGAAGAAAATATCCATCCTTTGGTCCTTTGGTGTCTGGTTGTCTCATTGTGGCAATCCTACCACATCCCCTTATCTTTATAATGATTTTAATTAATAAAATTATGTAAACTATAACACATTTACCTTCTGTCATAATGGTGAAATATTATCTGTTATTTCAGATTAATAGGATTGCTTTTGTTAGGTACAATATAACACTCTCTGGCTCCAAAACTAAATTGAAACACATGAAAATAAAAGTAAATTAATCTCAATTACTGTTAAATATGAAAAAGAAAATGTGGTATGATTGCCAATGAGACAACTCTCCACAATAGACCAACTGACACCGAAATTAACAATTATAGGTTACATAGGTTACTGTACAGACTTCAACAATGAGCAAAGTTTATTTGACATCAATTTAAAAGGTTACTCAATCATTTCAGGTTTTTTTTTCTTACAGATCATAAAACATTATCTCAATTGAAAATTGAAAACAAGACCTTTGAACTCCTCTTCTATGTTGAAACAAAATTTGATTACTAATAATTCATAAATGATTTGCATATCTACAAATACTTGAATTGGATTGGTCCATTAGAAGTTTTCCCTTGGTTAAACACATTGATATATTAACCATGTTGGGGAAACTACATTTAGGGAGCTACCATTTGATTTTTATGGGGGGCTAGGATGAACAATTTTGTCCTGCATTTTTTTTTAGCTGTAATCTCTGTCCTGCCTTTTTATTTTTCACTCTGTTCGGTCCTGCCTTTTTTTTTTTTTTAGTTTATCCTGACTTTTTTTTACCTAAATTGTCGTCCAGACCTTTTTTTTTGCAAGTGTCTCATCCTGCCTTTTTCTTTACTCAAAACTCCTGTCCTGCCTATTTTTTTCAAATTTCATCCTAGCCCCCCCATAAAAATCAAATGGTAGCTCCCTTACTTTGATCTATTCATGTGCTATACACATGCATGTGATCCAGGGGTACTTAGCAAATTGAGATTGAAAAACAAATTACATAATTTGTTTAAGCATAGAAAAAAGAAATAATGCATTTAAGCTTGGAAAAAGTATGAAATTTTAATACAATAAAATTGCTGTGAAAGTGAGGAAAAATTCTTAGAGATGGGATATGGCTTTGTTAGAACTTTCATAGCTTGAAAGCTAGTTGGAAAAATAAGTGCTTCTGTCTTCATTAAGGATCAGAATTTCAGTTCAACAAAAAACAATTGTTTTTTACCATGACTAATTGAAGTGTTTTATCTGAAATATGCCTAAAATTTAAAACACATTTGACCTGGTTTGTCCCATTTGTTCATTGTTTTTATGCCCCACCTACGATAGTAGAGGGGCATTATGTTTTCTGGTCTGTGCGTCCGTTCGTCCGTTCGTTCGTCCGTTCGTTCGTCCGTTCGTCCGTCTGTCCCGCTTCAGGTTAAAGTTTTTGGTCGAGGTAGTTTTTGATGAAGTTGAAGTCCAATCAACTTTAAACTTAGTATACATGTGCCCTATGATATGATCTTTCTAATTTAAATGCCAAATTAGAGTTTTGACCCCAATTTTACGGTTCACTGAACATAGAAAATGATAGTGAAAATTTCAGGTTAAAGTTTTTGGCTTCAGGTTAAAGTTTTTGGTCAAGGTAGTTTTTGATGAAGTTGAAGTCCAATCAACTTGAAACTTAGTATACATGTGCCCTATGATATGATCTTTCTAATTTAAATGCCAAATTAGAGTTTTGACCCCAATTTTACGGTTCACTGAACATAGAAAATGATAGTGCAAATTTCAGGTTAAAGTTTTTGGCTTCAGGTTAAAGTTTTTGGTCAAGGTAGTTTTTGATGAAGTTGAAGTCCAATCAACTTGAAACTTAGTATACATGTGCCCTATGATATGATCTTTCTAATTTAAATGCCAAATTAGAGTTTTGACCCCAATTTTACAGTTCACTGAACATAGAAAATGATAGTGCAAATTTCAGGTTAAAGTTTTTGGTCAAGGTAGTTTTTGATAAAGTAGAAGTCCAATCAACTTGAAACTTAGTATACATGTTCCCTTTGATAAGATCATTCTAATTTTAATGCCAAATTAGAGAATTTATTCCAATTTCACAGTCCTTTAAACATAGAAAATGATAGTGTGAGTGGGGCATCCGTGTACTGTGGACACATTCTTGTTAAGTTTTATATCTATCGAAATCTACTAAACTTTTAAACACATGAAATTGACCTTTAGGCCGTAGTTTTTTTATTTTTAGTTTTACGAAACCCTCCTACCCTAATTTTTGCCAAATAGGAAAAAAAATTAAATTAAAAATGTTGGATTTTTATTTTTTTTTCTCCTCTGACACAGTGTTTTTCATGTAAAAAAAAAAAAATTTTAGTTCATAACTGCATGTAAGAATCTAAATTTATGCTCTTGGTGATTTAGTAAGTTGTTGCACATTGATTTTCAATTCAAACCTTGTCAAGAAAAAAAAAATAGTTGTTACACTAGTAGAAAATCTCCTGGTGAAATATTTTTTTTTTTTTTATATTGACAGTTGGTATTAAAAAAAAAAATCAGCAGCAGCAGTTTTTTTTTTGTTTTTTTTTTCGTCCTCCTACCCATTGGTTTTGTCAAAAAATTTCGTAAAACTAAAAATATAATAACTATGGCCTTATCTCAAAATATCTTTTTGAACTTTTGTTAAATGTTAACTTGTAACTGATGCGGTTATATGAAACATATGTAAAACAGAGTTACCATATATTACAGCTAATAATATGTGAGGTGTTTGAAACATTTGTAAAATGTTACAGAATGCATGGAATAAATGCCTTTAGACCATGGATGGAAACATAAATGGTGTTTGCCCTAAAATGTGAACATTGTGAAGGTCAAGCAAGCAGAAAAAACAGTCTATTTTTTTAATTATTTTTTTTTTATGAAAAATCTGCTGCACTCTACTGAGAATCTGGTAGTAATCCAAAGAGACAGTAAATTCTTGTTTCCATTCTATATTGTGGTATAAGCCATGTGAAACTAAAGGAATAATTGAGCAATGTGACACACACTTAAGAGGTTATTCAGAATAAAGTATATATTTATATAAATAATGCAGTTTGAAAATAGACATGATTTGTTTTTATCATTATTTATTCCATTTTATGGTAGAGCAATACAATTACGTAATCAACAAAAAATTTCAGAACTAAATCTCACGAGAACTTTATATAATTCATTCATAAACTTGTTAATCAAAATCATCTTTATGAATGAAAAACAACTTGAAAATACTTGATGTGGTTTTAAGTTTGAATGTTTATTACCACTTTGCACCTTGTTTATTCTTGTGTATAAATTTGTAAAGTAGGGGTGAGATGATTAAAGTGTTTCAAACCATTTACCATGCAAAATGCAGTTGACTAAATTATAACATTTGGGATAGTTGATCTTTAATTAAAGGACACTTATAAAGACATGCATTGCAATAAGCAGAAATCATTGCCGTATTTATAATGTTCACATGCATGAGAAAAAAAACAGTAAAAAGGCATTTAGTTCCAGCAATATTTTTGATTGCTGATTTTTTCCACTTGTAATTTTCACTTTTAAAATTCTGATGGTAATCTATTGGTTTAGATTAGTGGATGGAGCTTGTTTGGCTTGGTTGTGAACTTTTATAACATTGAAATTTAAAGAATGTCTGATGCTGGTTGGAAACAGTGCATTAGTTATACTAGTGTTCCTTACCTCATTCCAAATTTCCACTGCAAATTACACTCAGTTCCAGTGTCAAAAAGACTGATGACATCACATATTTTAGGTACATAAAAGTCAAATTATGTTTTGCAAAATTTTTTGTAATAATTGTCATTGTAAGAATACATTGAAGATCTTTAAGATACTCTATAAGTTTACATGACACCTGCATTGTTGGCTTTTAAAATTCAGCATAAAAAAAGGGGAGATTATTCTAGTTGATCAGTCATTTTCAACTGTAACGTTTGCAGTTCGATTATATATATATTTTCTTTTTAATTTGTCTTGTACACATTTGACTACGGAGTTGATATTGCAGAATATTCATTTTGATCCTACCCCACTATGCCTTAATTTTATACCCCCCCCCCCCCCCCTCAAAAAAAATAAATAAAATAAAAAGCATTTCCTTAGTTGTCTTTGATTAATGCCCATTAATAAGCAGCTATGAATTTGATTTGTGATACACCTATAATAGAGCCTACTTTGTAACAAGGACAGATCAAGTAGATACATGTACATGTATAGTAGCAATACTTGTTAATCAAAACATCAATATTTATAAGAATGTGTCAATGGATTTTAAAGGTTCTTAAAAAAGAATACTGTTGAAGGATGGATGTATGTATAAGAAAGGTAAACTATTATTCATTTTTAAAGACCTTTTTTTGTAAGATCAAAGATTTTTTTGTAGCTTGCAGAAATGTTTGATTTACTTTTATTAAGTGTAGGGTTACTTTGTAGTTGTAAGTTACAACTTGAGTCTTTTTCACAATGTGTGTGTGAATAGGTTTTTATAATGTCAAATCTTTTAAGGCATGATAGATAAAAGTGAACAAACTGAAACATCCAATGTTTTCAAAAAAAAATATAACAGTACACATGACAAATAAGGTAACACATTGTCACAAAAGTGTTACAATATTATACCTCAGACACATCAGACACATTAAGGGACAACATCAAAAGTTCAATGAAGGATAAACAAAACTTAATTCATATAGTTTTTTCATTGACCCCCCTGGTCAAAAGAGTCAAATATTTTTTACAAAGTTGATATATAGTTTTATTAATCTGTGCTATAAATTTCAGTTATCCTGGGCTAAGACATTATTTTGTGTTTATAGCTGTATAAACAAAAAAACAATTTTTGAAAATGTTAGTACATATGACCTTAAAGTGCAATGATCATACTGATCTCTGTGTCAAATCTTAGGACTATTACTTATATAAATCATTGGTGGATCTAGGGGGGGGGATGTCCCCCCTTTTTTTAAATGGCTGGATCCGCCCCTATAATTGGTAATCAACTCAGATCGATCCTTTTCAACTGGCTGGGCCATATCTTGGGTAAGGCATGAGTTTTGTCAGAGACCACATTTTACACCCAAGACTATATATATATATATATATATTAAAGATATCCTGTGGTCTGGCATATTTTATCATGATTAAGATTCTTGATTTCTTTTAACCTAATGCATTAAAAGATATATGACACTGGTCAGCTAATTGGCAAGCTCCTGAGAGTTACTGGTCTTTGTTGGATTTTTCTTCATACTTATCATTAATCAGATATATATACATATTTTTAACAAACATTGTTTGCTTTTAAATATGACGTTTAATTAAAAAAATCTTTAAAAAATCTAAGAAACAAAAAAAAACTAAAGGTTTTTCAGGAGCCTTCTGGTGTAGACAAAAATGATCCAGAAATGTCTTCTTTGCGCTTTGTTTTGGAGAAAATAAGTACTAAAATTTGTTATGATCTAACTGAAATATCTGAATAAAAGAAATGTCTGACTTAAATTATGTCAACAACTCTTAACACATATTTCCATAACAGATTATTAATTTGAAGTGGGATTTTGATATATATATATATATAGGTATGAAAGCTTCTCAAGTCACTTTTAACATTACATAATATATAACTGTATTTTCATGTAATAATTTTGTAATAAACAAGCTTACAATTCTACTTATAATAAATATATTGCAAGTTCAATCACTACAGGTAAAATTCCTTTGAAGTTAAAACAAGGTTTCAGGTGTAAACTAATTTGACCCGAAAATTTATGTTCTAATTAAAAGTTATAATAAACCATGTCAAATAAAAATAAAGGTATATTGTAAAATGATGACTGCATTGATAAACCGGAATACTGGTTATTACTTGATTAAAGTCATTAAATATTTGTTTACAGTCTGTATGATATTTTCAATGTAATATTCCATTAAGTTAATCCTACATAGCTGCATTTGTGGAAGGTTGACCTCATTTGTGGAAGATTGATCTCATTTGTGGAAGGTTGACCTTATTTTGGAAGGTTGACCTTATTTGTGGAAAGTAACAATGACCTCATTTGTGGAAGGTTGGCCTCATTAGTGGAGGATTGACTTCATTTGTGGTAGATTTAACTAATTTGTGAAAAATTTAACTAATTTGTAGAAAGTGGACCTCATTTGTGGAAGGTTGGTCCCTTTGTGGAAAGTTGACCTCATTTGTGGAAGATTGACCTCATTTACTGAAGGTCGACCTCATTTATGGAAGGTTGACCTAATTAGTGGATGGTTGACCTCATTTGTGGGAGATTGACATGATTTGTGTCAGATTCTAAGTTTTTTTCATCTATAGAATTAGACTGAAAGCCATGTGCGTCAAGACTTTGGACATGAATTTTATGTTTTCATATTTATGGTATAATTTCGAAGTGATATCATTAGTAGTTACATGATAGAGGCTTTTTGAATAAAAAAAAATTATGTGCAAGATCATTATGCGAGTGTTGGGATTTTTATCTATGAACATATGACTTTTTTATTTAAAGTTCTTAGATTATAACAAGCTCACAATAGAAACGTTTTGTAATAGAAGTTACGTAAATTATATCATTTGTGTCAACACTTAATGTGGTATTTATGACACAAACACTATCATTTTCACATCAGCGTGCCTAAGATAGAAAACTCAGGTTGACATGTATACAAAACTCAAGGTAACAACTTAAAAAAAAGGTAAATAGTACTGTTATGGAATTTAAATTTAGTGTTAAATATGTTATTTTGATGTCATCTTTGATAGGATTTCCCAAGGCCAGGTAATTGATCTCATTTTAATTGGATACTTTTTGTCAGATTGATGTTGTGTTGAATAAGGCATACTCTGGTAAATACTTACTTATTGACAGGAGTCCATTGTATTGTGTTTTTATTCATTATATGGACCGTTGTTTTGATATATTTACAAGGATATGTCATCTTATAAAACAAAATATCCAGCTTCAATTTTTTTTTTTTTTTAAAGTTTGGTGACTATAAGTTCCTCTAGGCGAAGATGCAGAATTTTAGGTTAATATGAAGAATTTTGAGATGTTTCAATACAAAAATAAGAAGAATTTTAAGATGTTTCAATACAACAACTATAGGTCACTGTACAGCCTTCAACATGAGCATAACCCTTTACCGCTAATGTTTTTTGGACCATCAAAAGTTGCTTGCTTGTATAGCTTCCCTGCTTTATTTATTCGGAATTTTTTGTATGTTAATAAACTCAATTAACACCATGCCAATAGAAATATAACCGAATAAATTCACCACAGATAGAGACATCTGTTAAGAAAAACGAACAAAAAGACTTATAAAACATTTTACGTTTTTTGTAATGACCTTGATCGTAAATCAATTAGTTATAATTACATTTGTTATTGCTTATAATAGAGCAATTTGAAAATTATCACAGAGTTCAGATTGAAATAAAAGGAAGTATTTCATTACAGATATTTACTTGGCCATGAACTTTAAGTTAGGTACATTCTTTGTTTATATTTTGGTTTATATTTTTAACTTCTGATAAATATCTTCCGTTTATTATTAACATGTGTACAAAAGGAAGGTATATAGACGATCTTGATAGATCCTGATAGTGTCGTACCTCTGACTGGTACAAATCATGATGACACTTGTCACATCGGTAATCAAACACACCCTATATCTGTCTCTTAACTGGGTGGTCAGTCACATAATTCTGATATTTCTATTTCATTATGACTATCTTTAAAAAGACCCAAAAGACTGGCCTTCAGCTGTTTTCTACTCTAAGGTGAGGTTGTTGTCTTTGACATATTCCCCATTTCCATTCTGAATTTTATTCCTGACATTCGAATTGTTTTGATGAGCAAGATATTTTAATTCACAACTTCAGTTGATTTTTTTTGTGGATAGGGACTCAGAGCATCATTCCCCAAGAGAAAATAAATCTGGAATTCCACTGGAATCCCGGCTGGAATTTTGATGGGATTCCAAGTGGGATCCCACCTAATTCCACCGGGATAAAATTTCGGGAATCCCGCCAAAAGTCCGGGATTCCCGAAATTTTATCCCGGTGGAATTAGGTGGGATCCCACTGGGATATTGTGGGATTTTGATTGGGATCCCACTGGGATAAAATTTCGGGATTCCCGCTAAATAAGCGGGATCCCGATGTAAATGTATTGGGATAAATTTCGGGATTCCCGTAAAAGAAGTGGGATCCCGATGTAAATCCCAGTGGAAATATACTGGGATTCCCGGAAAAAAAAAGCGGGATCCCAAAAATAAATACCAGCAGGATATACATGCACCAATTCAAATTGCACTGCCACTGGGAATCCTGGGTTATTTATGCAAAAGGATACCTGTCATGTTTTCCTTTCTGTTAATCAATTTGCTGTCTCTGTACTTCCAACTAGAATTGCTGAGTAAATTATGGTAACTGGAATATCTGCATGCAATCTGTTTCGTTGGAAGCTCCATTTAAAAAGATCAGTATATCCCCTAAAAGTATCAAAAAAATCCACAAAGAATCATTTGTTCAATACGTTTTGAAGCAACAAATTCAATAGAAATATTATTGCATGTTTAATGTTTATAGAATACAGTAGATTGGAAGCTAGTCCAAATAATTATGAAGTCTTGGAAGGTTATTTTCATGGCATATTTTAATTTTTTGGCAAATTAATTACCTTCCCCCTTTTTTATCCCCTGACGATAAATAACTATAGCGACTTATTATTTTCACCAAATAAACATACACACAACTGAATTAAATTTTGACATACCTACTATTTATGCCTGTTATGTGACAAGTTAACAAGTTTATTCATTGTATATGTTAAAAATAAATATATTTTCAGTTTATGCTTTCCGAATTTCTGATGTTGATTTGCTCAGATAAAAACCATACAAATCATAGTTCCTCAATAAATTATTTTTATAATCATTATATGCACATATACACATGTTAAATTAAATTATTAATGCACTTATCTGAAAACATCTTCATCTTCGTCCTGTCCATAATTCAGCGTAAACAAATTTTGATGACGTTTTTACCAGTACACAAACGTCGACGTGACAATCTCGCCCCAAATTATATCGGCCAAGTTGATCTGTCTCCGTAACGGTATTATAAATAAATTAAGGGTATCGCATAAAAGTATTAATTACTGGCCAGTTTTTACTAAATCAGAGCTCCAGATAAGAATTCACAAATTGGGGTTTTTACCCACCATTTTCTTATTTAATTGGGTGATAAAGTTTTTGAATTGCATTATCAATTTTGATTCACCCCTCAAGCAAATATCAAATTGGGTTTTTTCACCACCAAGCTCCTTAGTGTGCTGGGTTTTTTCATCAACACAATATTGAATATTTTTCCATCTTAAAATATGTATGTGTCTTTCTTTGCATATGTGCTACATGTAGCTGTTTTATTTACTGACGAGCAATTGTACATTTAATTTGTGTCCCGTTTCAAACGTTCTGCCAGGCAGTTTTGTATTTTCTCACAACTTATATAAACTGTAAAAAACAGATATATGCATATTCACTCAACTAAAATGAAAAAAATAGTATATAAACTTAAATTATAATACTTGAATGTTTTTGTTTAATTTAATTTACATAAATCTGGGTTAAGTTACAAGTCTCTTATTAGAAATGTTTTCCAACTACATATCATGTCATAATTGATTTGGCTTTTCTTTTTTCCATCTGATTTCGTTTTTGACGAAACCCCATTATTATTATTAGTCCAAATAATTATGACGTCTGGCAAGGCTATTTTATTTTTTCGGGGACGTTATCAGCAATGTTCTCGTTAAGGTACGCAAACACGTACGCCCGTGAATTCGATGGACCCTTCCTAAAAACACTAGTTGAGTCTTTTTATTATCACAACTGTCCCTCGGCTATTCAAAAGAAGCTGAAAACATGCTTCTATTCAATATTTTTACCGGACATTAACTTTGGTTTTAATTCATTGTATGTAATGATAATTATCCCGAGAAATTTGAAAAAAATATGACAACATGATACACGCTAATTGGATAAACGCTGCGAAGATCGAAATGTTTCATAAACATGTGTACCTTTTGAGCAACAGAAAATTCCAACGGGGACCCACTTCAGCTACTTGATGCAGGGCTCTATTTTAAGAACGAAAGGGCATTTCCAATTATAAATATTATAAAAATAGAATTACGCGAAGACTATAAACTGATAAGGGTAAATAACGCAAACGATAGAGAATAAAAGCGTTGAAAACTCATGGTTTTGGCATATAATTGGGTTTTCTGTTGAATTAATTGGGTTATTGAACCCAACAATGGGCAATTGTATTGAGTTTTTAGTTATTTGTATTGCGTGATCACGCAAATACGCAGCTTATCTGGAGCTCTGCTAAATATAAGAAAATTATACTTTATTAATCGGCACATGGTGCATGCGGATAAGATAGTGGCCGCATTATTTAGGACAGTAGTCAGTATTTTCTAGGGTCGAACTGTCCCGCGGCAGTACAGTTGAAAACAAAGCACGTGGTTATGATTTTTTACAGTTTACATAAGTTGAGAAATTTTTACGATGTCGATCATTATCTTATCATTGATGACGGACGACAACTAATAGAAACGCACTTATGGGAACTTGGGGAACAACAGAAACGCCCAAGCTTTTCTGGCAAAACACTTGTTGACATTTCTCGGACGCCCTGCCATTTTTATCGCGAAAATCTCGGCATTTTTCTGACTTATTAATATCTGTCAAACTGAATATTAAGTGACACTTAAATGTGATTGGCTTCAACTGACAGCTTTGGTGTCATAGGCATTGTTAATTAACACCAATAACCTGTACTTGATGTTATCAGAGACATATAAAAATAAAATTGAAAATGGAAGTGGGGAATGTGTCAAAGAGACAACAACCCGACCACAGAAACACTTACATATTTTCAACAACATAATATATGGTTCATACAATTTTAACTAGACTGGAATCCCAGCTTCAGACAGTCATCCCGATTGGGATCCCGGCTTTAAACAGTTCCGATTGGGATCCCAGCTTCAGACAGTTACCCCGATTGGGATCCCAGTGTCCGATATTTATCCCGTTTCATCTTGACTGGAATCCCGGCTTCAGACAGTTATCCCGAATGGGATCCCAGTTTCAGATATTTATCCTGAATGGGATCCCGCCTCCAGATGCTTATCCCGGCTTATCCCGACAATTTCACCGGGATTGCATTGGGATCCCGATGGATCCCGTTTTTGTTTTCTCTTGGGATATATCAGATTGAAGCAGTAGACAATTTTTCTGTAGCCTAACTAAAATATTTGAAATTGATAATAACTTTAAGTGAAAATTCACTATAATTTTGAGAGAAAAAATTAAATGTAGGGATATATGTCAATGTCAATCAGAAACTTGACGAAAAAAATCCCTAACAGACATCTACATGTTGTAGAAAGCAATATATAGATCAACATTTAGCAATTTTTTAAAAAGTTTGAACGATGTGCTTAAACATTAGCCAAAATAATGAATCTCTTGATTTGAATGCTGTTAAAGGAGTTCCCAACGATTTTTCCAAATAGTTCAAATGATTGTTGAGTGTCAAGTTACCCTACTTTTCACCATTGATACATGCAGTATGATTAGTCGAGTGATTTGACATAATTATCCAATTATCTAATTTTATGTGAGCCCTTAATCAGATAAACAAGTGTATAATTTGTATTAAATGAAGCGATACTGTAAGTGCACAGTCTAACTGTAACCTGCTCATCCGAATAATTGACGAGCAAACATATATACAAAGTCCCGACATCATGACATCGCTCATGGACAAAAAGACGAATTTAAAAACTTGTCTTATGTCAAAACGTTATGAAAGGCCTAATTCATATCTTCTTGTATCGGCAAAACGATCAAATTTTTCAATAATCAAAGTGTCAGGACTTTAAAGGCAATGACATGCTTGTATTATTTAAAAGATCCATCGATTGTTTAATATCTGTTAATATCTGTCTGGGGAGGAGTGTGATAGATTGGAATTAAATTCGTCTTTACAGGAAGGTTAAAGGTCAAATGACGATTTGGTACTTCTTTACTGTCGAGGTTTATTACAATATTTTGGCCTGAATATTGTCAGTGTTATTAGATAATGTGCTGAAAAGAATAAGAAAATCTATCCAGGAAAAAAGTTCAGAATGTCAATGGTAGGTAACTTCTGTCCAATTTAGTCATGTGAAATTGTGAGACAACTCTCTACAGGAGTTATTTCCCTTAAATAGATTTTGTTGTTTTTCAAATTTTGACCATATATATCTTGAAAAACTACAATCGCTTGAAAAAAACTGAACTATTTATATCAAAATCCCACTCTTTTCACATAGAAAAATTTAACCAAATGGATCGTCAATGATTTACTTCCTTTTAGCTATTAGTTCTTTTTGTATTTGAGCAATACATTATTGCCATTTTTACAACCGAAAAATTATCTGAACATGCAGTTTTCAAAAGATACACTGAAGAGTGAAAAATTTATATAAAAATGAATTGGGAAATGTCAGCTACAAATCTAGTATGAAGCTGTATTATGGAGATGCTTCAACTTTCAGTAATTGAATAAGCAATAAAGATTTTTATGTCTGAATGCCATAATTTAAAAACAATCACAGTTAGTTCCCTTTGTTTGTGATTTCAGAAAATGAATATTTTTAATTGAAATGATATTTGCTGTGTGTCTGTCTACTTGATGACTCAAACTATAACAAGTAGTTCTCAAGAGCTATATCTCCCTCTTTACTTTGATCTATCATTATAACATAGTTTTTTTACCACCTCAGATCAATTGAGAAGTGTGGGTCCACTTGACAAAATAAAGTCCCAATTCCTTCCGTTTCCATATATATTATGACTACAGTACAGTCAAAGTGGTTCATGCAAACATCACTGTAGTTGATTTGGAGTGATTCCACTGTGAATCCAGGTCAGATTTCTGGTGATTTGTGGGGACAATAATCTGATTTATTGCCCAGTGAAATATTTTGAGAGAATATGCATATAGGTATTGTTAAAGAGGCACCACACACCTAAATCAGTCACTGTGAAAAAACTCTTACAAGTAATTTTGACTGAACCACCTTGAGTGTACTGTATATATATGGTTGATGATGTTATTATCAGACTATTTTCAACTGAATTTTTTTATTCTTGATGATTCATCTCAATGACTTAGTATTAGAAGGTATGTATTTATATGTATGCCGTAACTAAACTTTATATTATTATTGATGTGACAATTACAATATATCCTGCATACCCGTAGCCAGAGGGGGTTCGGGGGGTTCGGACGAACCCCCCCTTGAAAACAAATAATGACTGTTAAAGTCAACGCTCTGTTCGAGTTGTGACTGTTAAAGTCGAGTTTTTGAGGCCAACGAACTCCCCTTTGGAAATTCCTGGCTAAGGGCCTGTCCTGTAGATGATATTTAGAATTCAACACCTTTGGAATACTCTCTTCCGATGATTTTTAGTGAATTCTAATTGTAAAAATTTGTCAGAACTTGTATGTAATATGTATGCATAAATAACAAAGTTTAGTTATAAAATTGTGGTAAAACAAATTACAGTGAGTTTTGTTAGAGAGGTCTAATGAAAAACTTGATCTGCAAGCAATTACTTAGGTGGGCTACGTTAGTTACATCTATGGTTTTACAGAACTCTATATAAAGATTGCATATTAATGAAACACATAAAGAAGAATCCTTGTTTAAATTCATGGAAAGTTTACTAGATATATATCTGTTTGTCTTTTTTCATTTTTAGCCATGGCGTTGTCAGTTTATTTTAGATTTATAAGTTTGACTCTCCCTTTGGTATCTTTCGTCCCTCTTTTACTAGATATATATCTGAAAGTGTATTTAGAAAAGAAAAAAATTG
Source organism: Mytilus edulis (assembly GCA_019925275.1). Taxonomy (NCBI): domain Eukaryota; kingdom Metazoa; phylum Mollusca; class Bivalvia; order Mytilida; family Mytilidae; genus Mytilus; species Mytilus edulis. The sequence goes on along the minus strand of CM034358.1, from coordinate 79,008,137 downwards.
AATCACTTTTATAGTTTATAAATATTTAAAAAAAATCCTAACATTTAATAGAAAAGATTCTAAGAATATATATTGTTTGTTAATATCACTAAATCATTGTTGTAAAAGTTACATAACATACATAATATTGTTAACTTTTGTTATATTTCCTTGTTTGGATTGTTAAGACAAGGAAAAAATATTATGGAACCATTCATTATATTACAATAGAGATATATAGTTATTAGCTAGCATTTCAATTTGGAAAACATGTCCAGGAAATAACAGAACATATCCAACTGCATGAATCACAATAGTTTTACAAATACTATATTTGTAAATGGCTGTTACAATCAAGGACATTATTTTTTGCTTTTACTTGAAAATTACAGTGTAAATGATTCTTGGTAAATTTGTCTATATATATATATATATATTACTTGTAACGATCCAGCTCCCACGTGGGAAAAATCGTTGACTATTATTCAGACGTTTGATATATATATACAACTCGTCTAAACATCAACCCAACAATGTTAGATCTGTAAATTTGCTTTCGCAAATTTTTGGTTCTTTCCTCGCCGGGATTCGAACCCATGCTACTGTATCGTGAGACTAAATCGCCTGCACTGCAGCCGTCCCGCTAGACCACACGACCACCTGGGCTCTATATATATAACTGCTTCACTTTTCCATAATTACATGAATAAGTATAGTTGTTTACATCTTGTTCTTAGTTTTTTTTTATGGATATACATAGTTGTGTCAATTTGGCAATATAAATACCACATCTCCTTATTTGATCTAAGTAAAATATAACTTAAAAAAATTAATGTGAAAAGGAACAAAGTCAAATTAGTTAATATGTAAATTATCAGATCTTTGTATCTTTGTATTTATAATGTGTAAAAAAGTTAATGTTTTGGTATTCAGGTAGATTATTTTCTCATCATTAAGTCATAGACATACAGGATGATTCCTTCTTCTCTTTTTTTTTTTTTTGATTTGACATATATGGCCTGTGATTCGTTATAGTTAGTAGTTGTAGGAAGAACATATTATTATAAGTCACATAGTAAACAAACCATTGGTCCATAAATGACAACCATATCATCTTCAAATGGAATTATATAGTTGTAATTAATAGGTGTCAAACAATATACATTGAGACAGAAAGACCTAATGTTCAAAGTTTTATTTAGAGTCGATATATTCAATAAACTACATAAACACAAGCTCTAGTGAGCTTTTCAAATCGACTTTGATGTTAAGTCCTTGACTTCAGATAAACCAAACCTTGAATAAGTAGAATATTTAATGACGAGTTTTTAGACTTTGACTTGTGGAGGTTTTGACTGTACATCTTTTGACTTTGTTTCAGTGTTGTTGTTAGATCTTGTTAATTTTGGTTACATGTAATTTATTAAGAAGTTAAAGTTCCCTTTATTAAGAAGCAGCTAATTTTTCTGGTCTAAAAGCTGGATTGCAATTGCGTAACTTTATGGTTTATTTATTCCCCTCAGAAAAAAAAATTGAATATTTTTATTTGATTAAAGCAACTTTTTTGGGATCATAATTATAAATAGTTGGAAATGTAGGTAAAATAGAACTCATCTTGCAGTTTCAATATAAAAAAGAAGATGTGGTATGATTGCCAATGAGACAACTATCCACAAAAGACCAAAATGACACAGACATTAACAACTATAGGTCACTGTACGGCCTTCAACAATGAGCAAAGCCCATACCGCATAGTCAGCTATAATAGGCCCCGATAAGACAATGTAAAACAATTCAAACGAGAAAACTAACGGCAAATTTGTTTGTAGCAACCTTAATGACCTGTACTTTGATAGCTTAGTTAAAATCTTGGAAAATAGATCGAAAAATCAAAATTACATCATCCAATGCATTTAATGTTCAGCGTTGATTTTATCGTTTCTTTTATAACATGTTAGATGTTAACTCATCAAATTAAGGTTAATGTTTCAAGTAAATAGACGGAATTCAAAATCGCAGGAATATAAATAAACTGATGATATAATCAACGATATTTCTTTTCAGGGTTGATAAGCTATTAACATTGTCTGACGTTTATCATGTATCTATTTAGTGTATCTTTTTACGTAACAAATGAGGGTTAATATTACAACGTGAACAGTCAGTAGTATATAAAACTACAAAAAAATCACATTAAGTGAGACTTGTGATGGATATAGGTTTTCAGGGTCATTACGCTGTAAACGATATTTATCATTCATCTTTTATCTTTGTAAATAAAGAATAGGAGTTGATGTAACATTGAGGAGAGAACAAATCTAAAGTTGATAAGACTAATTTATGTATCTTTTTTTAACAGCAAATTAGGTTTCATGTTATTGAAATAGATACTCTATAAACCTTATGTGATGCAGGGTCGACTCTCAATAAAATGTAATTGTTGTTTCACATTATAGACTGTGATAAAAGTACGTTAACATTTATCATTTTAATGTGATGTGTATCTCACGGAATTACCACTTTCATATTCAAGTTTCAATAAACTTCACTTCAGACAATTTGTTTCTTTCATTTTTATCACTTGATCATCTATAGATTAAACTTGTCAAGGGTATTATATTTTGTGTTTATTAAATTTTTTTCACATTAAATAGTTTTCAATTTTATATCAATATTTTTATATTATTTTTTAGAATATTGAACTCAGAATTGAGTTGGAGTTATCTCCCCTACAACATGATTTATGATTTTGTGTTTAGGGTGGAAAAAATTTAATTGAACTGAAATTACTTTTTTTTATCAATTTTTTCTGTGGAATAGAATGAAGTCTTTATTCATCTGCAATAAAGCTTTTTCTAGTATCATTTGTAGATAACTGTATGATTTACTTTAACATTGCCCCCAGAGAGTTATCAGAAATAACCTTTATCAATATCAAGGTAATTTTCTACAAAGGAGAAAGCAATTATTGACTCACATTTCACTTGTGTAATGAAAAAATATATAAAATCTTTTTAAATATTTTATTTTCATTGAAAAATTGGATTGAAATAAAATGAAACAAATGGAATATCAGCAATTTTAGAATCTTTCAGATTAGATATGATTTAATTATTTTTTTGGTAATATGAAAATATGTGCATGATCCTTCATTTTCTTATCTGGTTATAAATGTAAGTATTATCATTGAATTGATTTGACAAAAAAATACTAAAGCAATTGAAAGGATGGATTGCAATCTCTTATAAGTAGCTGCAATGAGGTTATCAATTTTTGATGACCCTTCAGAGGGGATGTTTTAAAGTAGTGCTACCTAACATAACATGGGGTAGATATTATTCAAAAATTCAATGAAGCCTTGATAGCCAAGTGGTCTTAGTAGTTCTGTACCACTGTATCACTAGTGTGTGAACCCCTCACATAGCAGCTGCACTTCGACTCCAATCTTAGTTGACATCGATTGTCTGTTTTCTTGCAGAAAGTTATGGTTCTCTCTTGGCAATCTTGCTTCCTCCACCACTAGAAACTGACCACAACAAAATAGCCAATATTGCTGAAAGTGTGCATTACACCACCGAAACACTAAAAAAATAATTAATCAATATAAAAATCCTTAATGACGACTTAGATTAGAATATAATATGGAAAAATGTGTTAAATTAACAATTCGCTTATGATTTTTTTTTCGAATTAAAAAATTCAGATATTCAAATATTATGAATATGAGAAACTTAGGTGTGAATATACTCAGGGTGTAAACATTCTAATATTTCAACTAGGTGTAAGCTAATGTTCCACATCAAAATCTTTCCTTTTAATAGAGAACTTTAGACAGAGGACACTTTTAAATCTGATTGTTGTGGAGATATCAGTTTCCAATGACAAGACAAAATGCATTGAAGGGGAAGTAACTCACAAAGACAGATATAAGATTTATAGGTGACAACAATACACTAGATATATACTTTTGATTATAATTGATATTGAAGGAAACTCCTTATAGAATAATAGGTTACTATATGAATGCATATTAAAGATCAGGAGATAATACATTGGGATAAGAAAGCGGAAGATAAGTGCACTGCAATGGAAGGTATATTATTCAATTAAATTGTCAAAATTAACAGGTGCAGTCTTAATTGACCTTAAAGGATTGTCTTGTTTTCCTATCGAAGGTCAAGTTTTCTCCAGGCACTCTGGCTTCCTCCACTTTTAAAATGTGGCCGCTACAAAATAGACCAAATGTGGTGCTTTAAAGTCAGGTGTTCTAACACCAACAATCAACCAATCAATCACATTAACAGTCTATTTTGACTTTTTTGGGGCAACTTCTCTTCAAAATATTTGTCTTAAACATGCATGAGATATTTGCAACTGGACATGAAGTAACCAACAATCAATCAATATTCTTAAAATGATATTGGAGTATATTTCTTGATAAGACATTAAGTATTGGCCAGTAGGACAAGGACAATAACAAGAAAACTTATAATAATTGGGTTACAGAAGTGGGAATTCAACTAAATTAAGAGACCTAAAATAAAATATTTATGTTAAACTAAATGCCTATTTTATTTATAGGTCTGTGTTGACACATGGATATTTAGAGCAATGTTTATGTGAAGATACATGTATCTTAATGTGCACTGTATTTCAGATATCATTTTGACACATGTCTCATCTTGATGGGGACGTTAAATCCGATGCCTCGTGTAAAGAGAGTGCCACGCTCTTTGCACATTAAGAACCCTTGCAACAACTCTTTGAAGGGTCTGTAGGTGGCCTGCTGCAAGGCAAATTTCTGTCCCTATCCAATATACTCTTCATTTTCCAGTGGCAGTTCAATTTCCCTGACCATCATCCCAGAGGCCTCTATTGTGACAAGACCTACCTATTGTATTTATTGTGAACTTGTTCTTGTATGCATGAAATATTTGCCACTGGACATTAAGCAACCAACAATCAATCAATCAATGTCTCCATCTTGACTGGTCTCTGCAACTCTTCTAAGACATATAGTTCATACTACCATAGACAACCATTTCCAAAACTACAATAAATAAAGAATACTATTAATAAAACATGTGTATGGAGTTTGTGGAAAATGTAAAGTTTGAATCTGTATATGACTTAACCATTGGCGGATCCAAGGGGAGGGGGGAGGATTCCGGGGGTTGGAACCCCCCTTTTTTTGGACGATCAATGCATTTGAATGGGAGCATATAGTTGGAACCCCCCTTTTTAAAACGGTTGGATCTGCTCCTGTTATCCTTTGGTTCAAATCATTTTACTTTTAATCAGATAGATTTGACATTATATAATTAAGACATGGAAAATTTTACAATCAGAAAACTACTGTTGAACATTATGCATTTTATAAAGATAGAAGATACTGTTTTTTGTCAGTTAAATATATGTTATGTCTCCTGTTTGGTGTGATAAGTAATATTTGTTTAATGAGTTATGTCCCCTTAATGATATAATATCATGTGTTAAATGTATTATGTCTCTTACATTTTATACTATCAGATGTTTCTTGAGTTATGGCCCCTACTTTAAATAATATCAGATGTTTCTTGAGTTATGGCCCTTAATTTATATAATATCAGATGTTTCTTGAGTTATGGCCCTTAATTTATATAATATCAGATGTTCCATGAGTTAGGGCCCTTACTTTATATAATATCAGATGTTAAATGAGTTATGACCCCTACTTTATATAATCTATGTTTCAAATAAGCTATGTGTGTCTATTTTTGTTATATAATATCACTTAATCAGATGTTATAAATTGAGCTTTGTCATCTATTTCTATATAATATAAAATAGTCAATGAATTATTTCCCCTTTTTATGATGAATATAAAGTGAAGTTTGTCATAGAGCCAATACGATTGTTTTACTTGATATTAAATGGATAAATATAATTTAACATGTAATTAATGATAATGAAAGTTAAGTGGTATTATATACAATGAACTGAATGACTACAAATATTTGTTTCTGTTGTCTCTACAAACAAGTACTTCATTAAGATTGGCACTGTGTTTATTTAATACAAAGGAATCTACTTGTAGTATAACATACTTATAACAAAGAAGTTCACCAAAGACAAAATAATGTACTTGAAAGATGAAATAGTCATTAAAGCAAAGTTCAACAAAGACAAATGCTGTACTTGAAAGATGAAATAGTAATTATAACAAAGTTCAGCAAAGACAAATGCTGTTCTCAAGGATGATTAGAGTAATCCATTGTGTTTTTGAGTTACCAGTCATTTCCTGTATTTAAACCATGATGCCATGATAAACCAAAAGAAAACGCTGCATTTTCTAACATGCTCTATCATGAAATAAGGTTATATTACAGAACAAAACCTTTAAATTTTTATTGAAAGCTATCATATTAACAGGTACACTTAGCCATAATATTAAGTGTAAATTGGGTACATCCAATGAACTAACACCCTCGTGGGTGTATCTTGTACCTTCCAGGGCACCTGAGGTCATCCAGTTTTTGGTGGGGTCATGTTGCTTAAAATCTTTAGTTTGCTATGTTGTGTCTTGTGAACTAATGTTTGCCTTTTTCTTTTTTAGCCATGGCGTAATTCTATGAGTTTGAATGTCCATCTGGTATCTTTCCCCGCTCTTTTATTAGCTTGTCCTTTTAATTTTTGAGAAGATTCCAATGTTGATTTTCTTTGTTTGTGACCTGTTTTCTCAGATGTTTTACTTTCACTTTCCAATCGATCAGAACAGACATACCTCAGTCATTGTATACATTCCTATGAGGTATGGTATCCTCATTAAATCTAAATCATTGTTTAACACTGCTCTCTACAAGGTCATGCACGATATGATGGATCTCTCCCATAGTAAAACACATGTACCAACAATAGGGTAGATTCTAAAGCATTGATGCTACCTAGAATCTGGAGCACATTGGGATTGTGTGCATTAATAAATTACTAAATAAATGATGGTTTTCTACCATAGAGAAACATTAGTACCAACAATAGGGTACATATTAAAACATGGGCACTGCCATAAGTCTGGAGCAGGTTTGAGTGGTAACCTCCTTAAATCTTCATCATTGTTTTACACATTGAATTACAAGGTCATGCACCATATGATGGATCTCTCCCCTACAGAAACATATGGGTAGACTCTAAAACATGGATACCACATTTAGTCTGGAGCACATTGGTATACATTAATGAATATCTAAATAAATGATGGCTCTATCCGGGCATGGAGATACATATTTTACAACAATACGGCAGATTCTTAAACATGGAAGCTACCTTATGTCAGAATGATGTATAAATCCAAACTTTTTCATTGTCTTATTTTACAATATGCCAATATTTTATCGGCTACATGGGGTTGAATAAGAGGTTTATAAGCTGTATGTTACTTTAAGCTAAGATACATGTATCTCACTTTAAATATTTATCTTGGAAGGTCGTAACAAGTTCAAACTGTGTCCCTACCTATTAATCTCAGATCCAGTCTGTGTCACTGTCTATACTTTACAATATGCCTCTATTAAACCAGTGACCTGGGGTGGAAGGAGAGGTTAACTTCAGGTTTACTTTCATACCTTATCAATAAGTTCAGGTGTATCTCACTTTGAGGTTTTATCTCAGAAGGTTGTTCAATTCCAGTATTTATTTCCTGTCTTTATTTTAAAATATGCCTCTATTTAATCAGCTACCTGGGGTGGAAGATGAGGTTAACTTTAGGTTACTTTCATACCTCATCAATAAGTAAAGATGTATCTTACTTTGAAGTTTAATGTCAAAGGAAGTGGTTATGATAAACTTTGACATCCTAAGTCATATTTCTGGTTTTAAGTTGTATTTGATAGTCTGAGGTATCTAGATAAATTGGTTATTGATTATTACTACATGTTAACATGGCCTTCACAGATAACCACCCCTCCTGTGAGGGGCAATATATTTCAGACTACTGTCATTAGATTTCCTGCTTTTTAAAGGATTCTAAATTGGTATTGAACACTAATAAAACCAAGGATGGATCCTTAAAGTATTTAAGGGCAGCTTTGAACAGTTTTGACAGAAAAAAAGTGATTCTGATTGAACATGTAACATTAAGACATATATCATAGTATTATTTTTATGCCCCACCTACGATAGTAGAGGGGCATTATGTTTTCTGGTCTGTGCGGCCGTTCGTTCCTCCGTTCGTTCGTCCGTCCGTTCGTTCGTTCGTCCGTCCGTTCGTTCGTTCGTCCGTCTGTCCCGCTTCAGGTTAAAGTTTTTGGTCGAGGTAGTTTTTGATGAAGTTGAAGTCCAATCGACTTCAAACTTGGTACACATGTTCCCTATGATATGATCTTTCTAATTTTAATGCCAAATTAGAGATTTTACCCCAATTTCACGGTCCACTGAACATAGAAAATGATAGTGCGAGTGGGGCATTCGTGTACTGAGGACACATTCTTGTTTTGGCTTAATTTGGATTATATAATATATTTTGTTGACTTTAATAGTTTGAGTATAAGTGAGGAGTGAGTTTCTTAAAACAGTCGGGTCTTGTTGTCTCTTTGATGACATTACCCATTCTCAATTTTATTTTATTCTCTATAGATAGTTCAACTGAAGCTACAGTTATAAGACATTTTTTTTAACTTACTTTCAAAGTATGCAAGCTAGCTTCAGATATGAAAAAATACCTAAATTTTGCAATATTCTTTGTATTAATAACGTATTGAAAGTATCTTTATTCCAATTTGAGGAAGTATTTTCCAAAATCTTGAAAGATGTATAGTTGTTAATCATGAAGAGTTTTCCAAAAGATTTTCAATGTTTTACTGCAACCAGTCAATAAGTATTGCTTTCAAAACCTAAAATGTAGATCGGCAGCTTAATGTACAATGATTCATAAAGAAGATTCGGTACTGATATTTGTGTTCCAACTTGCATGCACCATACAAACAGCGACAACATAATGCTTTGGTTTATAAGTTAATCATAAACTAATTAAATCAAGGTAGGTATGGGGCTTCCAGCATACTTCAAAGACATATTCTGGAAACACTTCCTAGTTAAATAGGACTAATTAGACCATTACGTAAGACCCAAACTGGCTGCATGCTATTTTTTCAGAGTACGTAAATTTCATTTAGATTATTTGAATGACTTGATTAACGAAAACGAGATGGAAATAATCTATTTGGTATCACATCAAATAACTATCTCATCTTTAGACATCTGTATAATAAAGCTATAGTCTGTTTCTTGTAGTAATATGCATTTTTAGCATACATGTAACAAGCAGTTTGTTTTTGAGTACTCGTTTGGAGAGCAGATCCAGGGGAAAAAAATTAGGGGGTTGTTGGGTATGAAGCTTTGTAGATTTGATTAATTCCTGCCTGTTTTTGGTCAAGGTTAAGGTTAAAGTTTTTGGTCAAGGTTCAGGTTTAAGTTTTTTGTCAAGGTTAAGGTTAAAGTTTTTGGTCAAGGTTAAGGTTTAAGTTTTTGGTCAAGGTTAAGGTTAAAGTTTTTGGTCAAGGTTCAGGTTTAAGTTTTTTGTCAAGGTTAAGGTTTAAGTTTTTGGTCAAGGTTAAGGTTAAAGTTTTTGGTCAAGGTTAAGGTTAAAGTTTTTGGTCAAGGTTCAGGTTAAAGTTTTTGGTCAAGGTTAAGGTTAAAGTTTTTGGTCAAGGTTCAGGTTAAAGTTTTTGGTCAAGGTTCAGGTTAAAGTTTTTGGTCATGGTTCAGGTTAAAGTTTTTGGTCAAGGTTCAGGTTAAAGTTTTTGGTCAAGGTTCAGGTTTAAGTTTTTGGTCAAGGTTCAGGTTAGTTTTTGGTCAAGGTTCAGGTTAAAGTTTTTGGTCAAGGTTAAGGTTAAAGTTATTGGTCATGGTTCAGGTTAAAGTTTTTGGTCATGGTTCAGGTTAAAGTTTTTGGTCAAGGTTCAGGTTAAAGTTTTTGGTCAAGTTTATGGTTAAAGTTTTTGGTCAAGGTTCAGGTTAAAGTTATTGGTCAAGGTTCAGGTTAAAGTTTTTGATCAAGGAACGTGTTTGATGAAGTTGAAGTCCAATCAACTTGAAAATTATGATATGATATTTCTCATTACGATACCAAATTAGAGTTTTTAGCCCAATTTCTGGATCCACTGAACATAGAAAATGATAGTCTGTTTACTAAGGATACTGTCTTGTTTTGTCATTTAAGTTTCATTTCTGATGAGATCCCGATATGTCAAGCAGAATAAATAATTGCTTGTATGTAGTTTGTCTATTATTTACTTTCTGATGATATGCATTCTCTGACAATTTTTGTGATGTATTATAAAAACTGCAAAGCAAATTGCTGCAGACAGCATGTATCAATGAACGACACATTCTCCGCTGTAACTTGTAAAATCTTACACATTTGTTACATAATTTTACAATGAGACATATTACAATCTGTTTCTACATATGTTATAATATTAACACATTTAGTTTTGCATTCTTCCATATTGTTAAGAACAATAGTTTCTCCATATGTTAAAAATGGTTAAGATACAAATGTAAAGTTTTGCGTTATTTCATATTGTCAAGAGTACAAGCTGATAATTTCAAAGTAAAATTGGGGTTGTGAAAAAGCCAGTAGACATTCAAAATAGAGCTTAATATTTACATATTCATTTTTACACTTAATTTCCTAAGAATTACCACCCATTTATCTGGTATTGAAATCATTTTGAACTTGGCTTTAAATTAGTAGCTTTTTCCAATATTTTTTTCCCAATATATATATATATATAAATTGATATTCTCTGATGATTATCAGAAAAAATTAAACCAAGTTCATGTCTGTATACCGGTAATCAATTTCTTTTTGCAATTTTGTGCCTTTATTTCTTGTAGGTATTGTTAATGTGTAAAGAATTAAAAGAACCTTGAAAAAAGATTATTTGTCACTGATTAATGTATGTGCATACAAAAGAACCAAAGAATAATATATATATATATGGGAGTTATTGCCCTTTGACTGATAAACTTGAATGAATTTACAGTAGACATTACAAATCATTCAACATTTTATTTTCTATACATAAACTTGAATGAGTAACTAATTGCTGCTGTAACAAGTAAGAGGAATGCACATTTGGTGTGAACATAGAATTAGTTAATTGCATAATAAAGCACAGACAATGAATTGTTTTCCACTTAAAAAGGGAGACAACTTTCAAATAAATTGCACATTAATTGTAAGGACTTAACATTTACCATTAGTACAAGGTCTTCAGAATCAGTTATTGACTTTATGGTAAAAGCACTTGTATAAAAAAACTTAAAATTAATTGCAAATGAATATCAAAAAATTGATATTTAAAAAAAGAATCCAAATTAATTTCAAACGGAAAATATGCTCTACAGCTCCATAATATTGACACAGACAGAAAAGACAATAGTGAATAGGAGAAATAAAAAGGAATTAAGCAATGGTTAAATGTTTGATGTTGTTATTTGCTAATTGCTTATTGTCTCTTACACATTTGAGACTGAGTATTTGGTAGTAATAGGGACATCAAACAGTAAAGTATAAGTAAAGCTGTATTAGATGCTTATATATTAGTTACCTTACATAATGATACCTTGGTAGAATCACATAATCATTAGCAGCTTAAGTACCTCACACATAAATGAACAAGTCCTTGATAAATATGATCATTAACAAAATAACATGCACAAATTCCTACATGCAAGACCGTCGAATAAAAATTGAGTGATCTGACACAAATGCAAGATGTATGAATAATATAAAAGATTGGTGAAAGATACATAAAGGACATTCAAACTCATAAGTTGAAAAAATTACCTCAGACAACACCATGGCGAAAAAAGAAAAAAAATAACCTCAGACAACACCATGGGGAAAAAAGAAAAAAAATAACCTCAGACAACACCATGGGGAAAAAAGAAAAAAAATAACCTCAGACAACACCATGGGGAAAAAATAAAAAAAAATAACCTCAGACAACACCATGGGGAAAAAAGAAAAAAAATAACCTCAGACAACACCATTGGGAAAAAAGAAAAAAAATAACCTCAGACAACACCATGGGGAAAAAAGAAAAAAAACAACACAGTACTCAAATCAAAACATATATAATGGGGATTTCAAATAAATGTCCCCTTTAAAAAGCTTTGATAGTAAAAAAAAAAAAAGGGGGGGGTCTGACCCCCTGTGCCCCCTTCTGGATTTGCCACTGATAAGGGAAACGTCTTTACTCAATTTTGATGTTTGATAATAATCATGTGCAGAAACAGGCTCTGGATCCGCTAACCTTCAATTCCAATTTGTGTCGCATTCTAATGGCCATCACAATATTCACAGAGAAATAATATTGATTCTCCAATTGTAATGAGAAATATACTATAGATTCCATACCTGCCCAATGCCAATGTGATGGCCTTCTTCCATCTCTTGTCACTCTTGTGTTTGTATACCTTACTCACCCTTTTATCTCACTTTCATTTTACTTTGAACATCTGGAGAGAAAACTGTGCATTAGGCCAATAAGAAATAGACTATAGAACCCATACTGTCACACAGAGCATGGTATAGATTTGTAGTACATCAGAGAATTTGTTCTATTGACAGTCGCATTCATCATTTTCTGTTGTACAGTATGTAGATTTATGTTTTGATCTAGTTGGAATGAAAGAAGAAATAAGTGTGTCGTCATGGTGAATGTTTGTGTTTTGACAATGTCATTATATAAGAAACTATAGTAGGGAAGCTATATGGTGTTTTTTGGAGGATATAATTGTGTCTTTGCTTGGATGTTAATAAAAGTAACAGGTTAGTTTTCTTGATTATAAACAGCTTCCTCAAAAAGTTTTCCATGCAAAATATCGTGCTTGATAAAAACTGCATACATAATATTGTAAAATGGACAAGCATAAATTCATTCAGTTCCTAATTCCCATCCTTTAAAGTTTATTTGGCAGTAAAAAAAAATATTCCATACGAAATGAACAAGCAATAATTTGAATTTTTTTATAACTTTCTGAACTCCAGACTGAGAGATAAACTACATTAATAATTAAGCATATTTTTTTAATTGAATTTTAAGCCAGTTTTGTATTTACAATTATAATTCAGATTGAAAATTGAGCAACTTGTTTTAAAAAATATCAATGTTATATAGAATAAAATTGAGAATGGAAATGGGGAATGTGTCAAAGAGACAACAACCCGACCAAATAAAAAACAACAGCAGAGGGTCACCAACAGGTCTTCAATGTAGCGAGAAATTCCCGTACCCAGAGGCGTCCTTCCGCTGGCCCCTAAACAAATATATTCTAGTCCAGTGATAATGAACGCCATACTAATTTCCAAATTGTACACAAGAAACTAAAATTAAAATAATACAAGACTAACAAAGGCCAGAGGCTCCTGACTTGGGACAGGCGCAAAAATGCGGCGGGGTAATAAACATGTTTGTGAGATCATGTTTGATAAAATACATTTTATTTTTCTCTTTTACTTTTCTTGCGGAAAAAAATAATATACAATTAAGTGCTTTATATGACTTACATAATCCATGAGCAATCGTATTTGTGTGTTTTTAGTCATATCTATGTTAACATATTTGTGTGTACTTATACTTTCTGGTTCACCAAAGTCAGCTGTCTAAACATTCGTTCAAACCAATCTTTCTTATTGTATAACATAACACAAAATATTGACAATCTATACATGATTGACTTATTTCCTCGACTCTGAGAGATGCTCCAGAGTTTGATTCAAAGCTCTGGAAAAGTTTGTTGAAGTGCATTCTCATTGTTCGGATGAGAGTTCCGATTATAAATAGCTTTGATGAATAAGGTTTAGAAAATAAAAAGTTGCAAAAATCGGTAAATCTTTATAATTCTCACCGTGACTGTTTTAAATACTGGTATCTTGCAGTGCCATGCTATTGTTGTATACTTATTGAAGATCTTCAATACGTTTTGAAGTATTGAATTTTTATTACAAATTTAAAGCAACACCTGGATTAGGATGTTCTTGCTGGTATGTACTTTAAGTATAGAGATCAATTCCTTACTTCATTTGACTTCTACAAAGACATTTATACAGTTATATAATATCATATGCTGTTTCCCTTTGTGATTTTGTTATATTTTATACTGAATAATTGAAAAGTGGTTTTGCCATTTTGCTGTACAGGTTATGTTGTATATTTTATATATTGATACAATTTGTTTTTTTATTCATTCATAGAAAATGAAAAGTTAACAGGTGAAGTGTGTGTGTGTGTGTGGGGGGGGGGGGGGGGGGGGGGGGGGCATTAGAATTCTTAACCTGACCTGACTCTTTTCATGATTTGCCTGTAACATAAGGCATTCTTTCCAAGGTTAATAAAATCAGATATTCATATGTTCAGATAAGTGTAAATCAATTCCCCAAAAATACAAGCCGAATTCTATTAGGAATCAGAAGTAAGGTTAATGTTGCTCCCAATACCAGTGTTTATTGTCGAAGATAGAATGTTGATTTAAAGGTGTTTTTAAGCATTCGAAAATCTGAGATAGTAGAGAACTTTTTTGTTCTATTTAAAGGCAAGCCAATACGAGTGCATTTGTTAACTAAGCTTTAAGAACTTCAAGTCATCATACATTTGTACTTTTGTTACTTTGATCCAGGGGTTAAGTTGTAACTTACCAGTGCTTTCTCATTTTCAACATGTTGCTACAGCTTGTATAGTTATTAAGGACATACTTAGTCAAAGTCATAGAAATGTTTGTTATTATTATTGAATTAATGATGTATAGAAACTGTAAGGTGATGAAGGTGACTACAATTTAATTAGAGGTCATAAAGGGCAGACTTTAAGGATCTCTATGGGAAGTCTAAATCTTGAAATAGTCACATGAATATGTGTTCCCAGTAGGCTGTTTATAATGGCCTCATTTCCTCTCTTAGGCTTTGCAAATCTTGCTTTGAAATGATGACATACATGTTCTGAAAATCCTGGAAGTGATCTCTATTTCTTATGATTCTGTAAATTGTTTAGAAAATTGACAGTGGTTCATTATATGTATTTATGGGTGCTAACTTTGGGGAATTCTTTGTGTTGAGGTGAAACTACTTGATAAATTCAACAAGTTTCCTTCAAAATCGACATTCAGAATTTATGCAAACCTAATACGAGAATAAAGAATGAAAATACATGTTGTGCCTCATTCCACCAGAGTTTATATACTATACAAAAATAGATGAATCTGACTGTCGACTGTTGCTATTTGAAGTTTCCTCATTTTTGTCAAGGATGTAATCATCTGTTACATTTGCATTTGACCTTTAAACTTATTGTTTATTAAACAAATGTTGATAAGTATTTATACAGATGATTTAATAGTCTGAAGGCCACATACATTTGCCTAAGCATTCAAATACAGATGATTTTATAGTCTGAAGGCCACATACATTTGTATAATATTCAAATACAGATGATTTTATAGTCTGAAGGCCACATACATTTGCCTAAGCATTCAAATACAGATGATTTTATAGTCTGAAGGCCACTTACATTTGCCTAAGCATTCAAATACAGATGATTTTATAGTCTGAAGGCCACATACATTCGCCTAAGCATTCAAATACAGATGATTTTATAGTCTGAAGGCCACATATATTTGCCTAAGCGTTCAAATACAGATGATTTTATAGTCTGAAGGCCACATACATTTGCCTAAGCGTTCAAATACTGATGAAATGAAAGCTGGAGCGTGCGCGCACCGCTTTCATCCTCTTCTTAAAGGTGACATTTGTTCCTTCATTCAAATACAATTGAACTAAAAGACCCCTGAGCTCCATCCTCTGTCTTTATAAGGTGAAATGGCCGTTGACTTTTCCTCATTATTGTTCCGTTTACAAGCTGTGTTATCCTTCTATTGTTATGTTGAAATGACAGATTAAATTATAAATATCAGATATACATAAAGTGAATATATTAATGCAACAAAGTGGCAGATGAAAAGAAAAGTACATTTTCTTTATTTCTATACAAAACTCAACCTGGCATAGAGAGTTCACAGTTAACGGTCAGAATGGCATGTACTAATCTGCTGTCTTGTTATTCTGGACTTGAGTATTTTCAATCATTTAAATGACCGATTAAAAGGAAGAGCACATCTCTATATGTTCATAAAAAGCTGAGCCTGGCTAATAAGTTCACAATTAACGGTCAAAATGACAGGTACCAATCAGTTGTCTTGTATTTCTTGACTGGAGTATTTTCTATCATTTAAATAAATGTCTAAAAAGGAAAGAACATTTAAAGTGCAGATACCCCATCTAACAATTTGGTAAGTATATGAATTCAATGTATTCTGTAAAAATCATACTGATTCAAATAAGCAATAAACATTTACTTGTAGAAACTTCTTCCAAAACTAAAGACCAGTCCAGGTTTTACAATATGACCTTGAGTAACATACAAATAAGTACAATATATATCCTTCTATATTTGAATAAGAAAGATTAAACAAGAAATTGTTTGGTTGTAATTGGTTTATGTAAAGTTGTACTGTGTGACTTTGTGAAGTAAGAAAAGGTTATTATGTGCTATACTGTTGCATTAAAAAGAATGTGAAACATTGAGAATTCAATACTCAAGCCTCTAAAAAATACCAATGCTTATTTTGAGTTCATATTTCTGATTTTTTTTTTTTTTTTTTGGTTTTTTTTTGTCATTTAGTTGTAAACTTTTCAAAAAGCTACTCTGAAACCACAGTGGGCCTTTTAAGCCAAAGTACAGATAATTGTTTTTGTATTATATGTAATGCTTATAACATTCTCAAGCAATATTATTTGATGCATTTTTGCCTTGCTTTCTTTTATGATATTTTCAATGATTTTCTTTATTACAATTATTCTGTTCAAAAGATAATAATTCTGGCTTGGAATTTCATATATTTTTAGATATTAAGTTAGGTAGGTTCTTAAATGGAACTCTATGATGGACTTAATTTCCCTCTGTTGTCTGGATTCCACACTCTTTATACATACCAGTACCCTTTTACCAGATAGAAATCAACCATAATATCAAGTGCATGTATACATGTAAAGTAAAAACACAAAATACTGAATTCTGAGGAAATTCAAAAGGAAAGTACAAAATCAAAGGCAAAATCAAAGTCCAAACACATCAAACGAATGGATAACAACTGTCATATTCCTGACTTGGTACAGGCATTTTCTAATGTAGAAAATGGTGGAATGAACCTGGTTTTATAGCTAGCTAAACCTCTCACTTATATGACATGTAATGTATTGACTTTGATTTTGAAACACTCAAATATGAAATAAAAAGATGTAATTTAGTTTGTTTTGTAGGCTTCTAAATTTAATGTAACAACCCAATTCTCAAACATTAACAGACTTTTGTAAGCATCACTTTTGTTGTTTTTCTGTTGTAGAGCGTAAATCTGTGAGATTAATTAGATATTGGCTATAATACAGGTGGATTAATTGATATTTGTTTAGTGTTGGCAGGTTAATTAGTAATGACATATAATATACTTACCTTAATTAGTACAAGGTGACCTGGGTTGTATTTTCGTCAGCGTAAGTCAGATTTGTTATTATAACAGATATAAGTCAAACAAGAAGTTTTTTCTGCGTATTTATTGTTAATATAATAATTGCCAGAGTTATAAGAGGATCAACATAGCATAACGAAAAATGTAAATATATATTTTGGATATAGAGTGAGAATGAGAGAGATTGATGCAAGACAATTTTACACCTATTACAAAAATTCCATTGAATATATGGCCACTAAAATGTACTCAAGGTCACATTGAAATAAAATCCAAGTTTTTGTTTGCACTCAAAAATGGCACAGTGTATCTAAGAATTGTAAGGGTTGTCAGCTCCTTCCGCTTCCCAAACACCAAAAAAAACAAAAAAATCCTGAATTCATTTACAGCAGGGGCCTGGTGCAAAAGGAGGTGACTTTGGAAATAAAAAATTTTAAGAAAGTAAATCCCTGTTGTAATTTCTTCCTTATGGTTTATATTCTTAGAAATTTATAGCTTTGAACAGATTGACAAATACTGAATTAAACATTTTAACCAAAAATTTATGCTTTAAGTCATTGAAAGTCTTTCTGGTTTATATATATATTCTTTTGAATCAGAGTGACATCTTGT
Source organism: Mytilus edulis (assembly GCA_019925275.1). Classification (NCBI taxonomy): domain Eukaryota; kingdom Metazoa; phylum Mollusca; class Bivalvia; order Mytilida; family Mytilidae; genus Mytilus; species Mytilus edulis. The sequence continues at coordinate 78,989,981 of CM034358.1, read as the reverse complement.
CTTGTCAAATTCAGAATTATTGATAATCAAGTTGAAAACACTTCAGTTAGGATTGAAATAGCACTTTTAATGTAAGTTTAATTATGTGTGGGTGTTAATCAAGCAGAGATTATCAGATTAAAGAGATTTGATGATTTGATGATCAACCATCTGGAACTGTATACACCTTGGTTGATTCAAAACTTTCTTGGGCGTAACTAATAGCAGTTAGATTGTAACATCTTCAAAGAAATCTCCCTGATGTGTATTGATTAAACTATTTATAGCTCTGAAGTCAGTTCTTCAGTACTCCAATGATGGTAAAAATAAAGAAATTTGGATTAATGAGAAGGTTCCAACTCCCAGAGAGATTAAAGTTGACCTTAGACAACATGTTAGATGAATTTGGCTTTTCTTTTTAAGTCTCTTCAGTGCAATTTGTTTCTACATAATTTTTACAATTTTTGGTTCCAAATATTTTGGTTTAAGCATTCAGTATATCATGTTTAATTCAAGGCTTGAATATTTTGTCAACGACTTTCTAAAGACTGCTGTATATATAGTTGTACCTCAGCATGATGTTGATGGTTCTCTGAAGAAACTGTCACTTTGGTCAATTGTGTTTGTATTGTTGGATTGCTTACATTTATTTTGAAATATCCAGGTGGAAATATGTCTAGCAAATTTGTGATACAAGGCTTTTTAATAGCATTGCTTAATAATAGAAAAACAAAGAATATGGGAATATCCATCCATGACAAAAAATAGACACAAAAAAAGGAACAGCACTTTTATTGCTGTTCTTCATCTGGAAGTCACAAAGTCTTTAACTTAGGGCAAAAAAAAATTTCACCTCTAAAAAAACCTTTTAAGATAGCCCCATCAGCACTTATTCGAGAGGAATTCTAATATGTTTATTCTTCAAATGATCATAAACTTTGAATAAAGGTTAAAATAACAGACCATAATAGAGGGATCCAGAGGATTTCTTTAGATTTGTATATTATGAGCGTTAAAAATACAGATTAATCTGAATTCCGCCCTAATTTGAAACTCCCACAAACTTCTGATCACAATCATTGAGGTTGTTGAGTAGATTATGATAGTTCTGCATTAATTCAAACGTTTTTGGTACATCTGTCATTATCTAAAGTGTGATGTAAAAACATTTCATATCGCTGTAAAGATTATCTAATACTAATCTAATTCACAACTCATCATAGCTGCAAATTCAATTATTGAAAAATATTCAAGATTCTATTTTTATATGAATTTGGTTAAATATACTTACCATGAAATTACATTTATATTATATAGAATATGTTTGCTTTCACAACATGTTCTCATCGCAATTAACTAGGTGATTAAAAATTACATCCATGAGATGTACTCACCTACGTCATAGTTCACCTGTGTAACATACACTAGCTTTAGTTTTAATTTTTGCGTTCAAGAGAACGCATGTTTCTCGTCGGCAAGGATTTTTAACAGTTTACTGTTGAAAATCCTTATGTTTTATAAAAGACATTATTTGTTTTCGGAATATCGATATACGATTAATTTAATGTAAATCAGAATACAGCGCTTCTGCCAAGTTTCTGATATGCACGTTTTCGTCATTTTTACAGCTTACGAGTCTGGAAATACGACGACATAGAAAATGACCTTTGTTTAGCCGCCATTTTCAAACATTAAATCGGGTCCGAGGAAAGGCAGAATTTAGCTGTCAAAATCGGACATGTTACGTGAGTGCTACGTTTTTAAAAAGATATATATTTAAACGGATGTTTATTTCTTTTTTCACGCTCAGCTGACCGGATTTTTCACTGCATTAGAGCAATGCTACGAAACGGGTCGAGTGTAAAGTTTGGATTAAGTCGATTGTTTACAATTTGCAGTCTGTACACGAGACTGTGTAAACACATCACTATATTAAAATCAGAATAGGTATTATGACCAGATCTGATTGTTTTTCATGTGGAAAACGTCCGTATGGGAGCGTATACCACTATTGTCACTAGAACCTCAATTGGTTCGATTGTTTACAATTTGCAGTCTGTTACGTGTACACCTGGTACACGAGACTGTGTAAACACATAACTATTAAATCAGAATAGGTATTTTGACCAGATCTGATTATTTTAATGTGGATAACGTCCGTATGGGAGCGTATACCACTATTGTGACTAGAACCTCAATTGGTTCAATAAATTTCAATCAGAAAAGGGAATCTGCCCATTTCTGATTGTTTTATTTGGAAAACGTTCCATACAGGGAGCGTAGACCAACAGTGATACTGTTTTAACAGTTGATAAATACATCACAATCAGAATAGGGATTTTGCCCACAACTGATGATGTTTAATCCCTTTCATTCAGGGAACATAAACCATATTTATTGAAAATAAAACGTGCTCAATGGATCACTATAGACTTAAAATAGAATAGGGATTTTGCCCAAGTCTATTTGATTAATGTTGACATGTTTCATACAGGAAACATAGGAACTAGAACAACATGCATGATTTAGAATCTGTAAGTTGCATTCATTCTAATAAAATACAGATTTGATATCTTACATAAAATTAAATCATAACTATTTATTTATTGCACATTGATATTTATGGAGCATAGAATTGCACATTGATATTTATGGAGCATAGAATTGCACATTGATATTTATGGAGCATAGAATTGCACGTGGATGATTGTTGCAAATAAAATAAATTAGAATCAGACTAGTGAATTTAAGTCCAGGTCTATCTGACTTTTCTAGACATCCTTCCACCCAGGGATATTTTAAAACAACACAAGCATAGCTAATATTTGGTTGCACATTGTTTTTTGTGATGAACCAACAGTTTAGTCAATTAACATATTTGCTCATATTGATAATATATTGAACAAGTGTCTGGAAATAGTCAAGACAGATATTAAAGACACTGAAAATGATACATTGTTATCTAGTACAATACAAATGTGATTGTAGTTTAAGCATACCAATACATACTTCTTTTAAATATGTCCAGTTTAAATCAGGACAGTAATTCTTAGAAGCCTGAATATATTTTTCCAGAACAGCAAATTGCTGTAAATATTTAATTATTTTTTTACTGATAAATAATTCTCCAATGCTCTAACAGACATGGAGACAGTAAGAATGGAGCACTGTTCTAAATACAGTTGATAGCTTGTGACAACTCTTTTTACTTATATTAAATTTCATGGTCAGTTTACTTATGACAAGAAGAACATGAATATTATAAGTATGAACTGCTATAACCAATTGTTTGTTTTTGTCGGCAGTAAGGAAACAAAGGCTTTTATATGTTTTTATGTAAACATTAGATTGTCTATTGAATAAAGAATTTAGGGGATGCCATGATGCATTTCACAAAGACTCATTCAAGGTAATGGCTTATATATTGATTACATAATTCAGAGTGTACATTGCCAATGCATTTATTAAATATAATATGTACTAATTCTGTTTTGTTTTGAGTACAAAAAAAAAAAAAAAAAAAAAAAAAAAAAAAAAAGAGGTGATAACGTAAGACTTAAGAGACTATATATCTTACCCTCACTATATGGGAATCACTGTCAAATTATACATATATCTTCCAATCATGAAAGCAAAAGGAGTTTGGATGCTCTTTTAAAGATAGAAAATTATGCCTTAATTTACATCTTAAGTTTTCTAAGCAATGCCAACAGATGGGCAAGTTTCTGCTATAAGGATTCATTCATTGGGTCCGTTTTATTCTTATTGTGAGATTGGTAGAACCCAACAGTTTATGCAATGGCTACACATTGTTTTTCCTAGAGTTAAATATTGATTCAGAATTCTGAAGTATAGAGGACTCAAATATGCTGATTTATAGAAACAAGATTATCATTAATTTAGATCTTGTAAAAATATTAGTAAAATATTGGTAAATAAATAAATAAGATTTAAAGCATTGTGGATGCAGGATTTATTTAAAATGCTAGACATGGTCTAGGAAATTGAAGTAGTTCTCAAGATTTGAAACTATCTATTATACAGCTCTTTATATAAACCTTTTATTTAGTCAGTCTTTACAAGATGCAGAAAAAAAAGAAGAGGTTTTTTTTGGAGTAACACATGATGTACCAATATAAACATATAATATATATACATTTCAATTGGTTCTCAAATTTTAGCACCAGTGTAGAAGCAGTTAATCTTACAGCAAAATGTAGGAAAAGCAATTTATTTAAAAGACTGATTAATAGTTAGCAAATAGCTTTCAATAGTCTAAGAATAGTACATGGAAGTAAAATATAGTATGATAATTCCATGATTATATCAAATCAAATGCGAGACATTTTCTTAATATTATACCTAAATATTAAAATGTCACTGTTTATGTTTATTTTTGCTCATTATAAGCATAAAGTTACAAAAATCTAGTCTGGTCAAAGTCAAGTTGTATATTATCTATATGCAGGAAGGTTTTCCGAATGCATGTGATTTTAACCTCGGAATTGATGGTAATTATTCACTTTTCAATTTCCATATTACCAGCCAGAATAATATAAATATATAGCATACAGTTAGTATCTTATGCAAGAATATGCTACACAAAATTGAAATGTGTTTATTTTAAACAATTACTTTGAATTTTGATTCAATATTGTTTTGAAAGATGTGATTATTTAAATCACATTAATTTTGTTTTTGCCAAATCTGGGGACAAATGCAAAATTCTTCTGAGTGACTAAGTTAACCAAATGACTGGGTTGAAGTCACAAAATACTACCAAAAGCTGTTTGGTTGATATATACATGTATTGAATCATATCAGAATGTATAGGATTCAGATGAGGTGAACCAAGACAGAAATAAAATGAGCATTTTTGATAGTGAAACCATTTCTGAAATAACTAAGAACACTTAAGGATACTGCAAGTTGGTACAAGTGTTTTCCATATTGCCAAACAAGTGTTTTTCTTTAAATACAACTATAGAACTATATTTGACAAGTTGCATTTTAGTATTTCTGATAGCGAAATAATTTCTGAAATTAATATAAACAATTGTCAAGAGCAACATACAAGAGTTGTTCATTATGTCAAATTTTTGTTTCTTTAAATTTGGAACTGTACATGGCAAGATATTCTAGAAAGTTAACCGTTGTGAATGTTAATTAGAAATATCAAAACATTTTATTTTAGACAGATTTTTCATAGCTGGAGAAAATCATCTGTTAGCATTCTTTTTGGACTTATAAGGACAACAATCATGGCTTTAATTCAGCTCAACATCCAAATGTTCTGTGGAAGCAGTATATCAATGGAAACATGTATACTGAAACTTTTCCACTGATTTGTCTGTATTTTTACACTTGAGTAGTCCAATACAAAACAAAAATATTGTTCATGGTTGAAATGGTAGACATTGTATTCAAAGGTTCTACCACTCATAGAAAATTTATCAGATTTTTTAAATTTAGTCAGTTTAGAGAATTGTCATTATACAATAGTACAAGACTTCTCTTGATGAAAATATTTTATTCTAAATCTATGAAATATTAAAAGTAGTATATCTAGCAGAGAAGCAAATTCTCAGGGACTATAACTTTAAAAAAGTTTAAAGATTAATCCAGATTTAGCATAATCATGAAACAACTTTGGTTTGAGTCTTTAATAAACTTTGATTGTATTAAGGACACCTATTTACAAAGTATATTTTAATTGTTTATAATTCTTTAATTAAGTAGAAAAGAATTTATTTCGAAAGATGTGATATTGATCAGGTTATCAAAAGACGACAGCAATCATATATTATCTGTTATTATATTAATATAGAGAAAACAATGGAAAGTTAAAGAAAGGTAATAATGTTTCCAAATAAACTTAAGTTTCAAAGTGGAAAGTAATGAAATTAAGGTTGGATTAGTTCTTGTCGATTTGTACAAGCAACAAGAACAACCTATTCAGAAATAAATGCTTATTTACTGTTGCATAAATATTACAACACATTTAGCTCATAATGAAGGAGCTTTAATATAATTATTTCTATACTGACCTGCAGATTATTTATTCATCAGATATAGAAATGTGGGGTATATATATACATGTGAGTGCCATTGAGACAACTCTACATCAAGTCTATTAATTTTGCATACTTGTATTTATACAATCTGCAAAGTTTGCCATTGATACATATAGTTATGCAGCATAGCTTCATTGTATAATAAATTCAGTAATTTCGGTTTTTACTAATATTCGTATTTACAAAATTTAATGGAGTTACTTTTTAAAAAATTTCACATAATTTTTTATATGTTGAAATTGTATGTGTGTGAGAGAATTTATCCTCCACCAAATGAAATACTGCTTGTTAATCAGTAAATATTCTATATAATATAAATGTAATTTCATGGTAAGTATATTTAACCAAATTCATATAAAATGGTAATTTTTGAAATCTCAAGAAGAGATTTTATATGAATTTATAGGGTTAAATATACTTACCACAATCCACCACCACCCCTGGAATAAATTCAGTTTTTTGTTCACTTAATTGAAATTATTCAATTAAACGACAAATTAAAACTAAAGCTAGTGTATGTTACACAGGTGAACTATGACGTAGGTGAGTACATCTCATGGATGTAATTTTTAATCACCTAGTTAATTGCGATGAGAACATGTTGTGAAAGCAAACATATTCTATATAATATAAATGTAATTTCATGGTAAGTATATTTAACCCTATAAATTCATATAAAATCTCTTCTTGAGATTTCAAAAATTACCATTTTTGTTATCTGTGTGAAAAGATTATGTTTTTCCATTATTGAAAGTTTTGTAGCTCATCATATCACAAGTATTTTGTAATTTTATCACAATTCCACTCTGTTACTCTTATGATTGTTGATATCAAAACATACAAATTTTCTTTGATGTACTAAAATTGAAAAACGAAACAGTATGCAACTTTGTTAAGTTGTGTTATTCTGACAAGTCAGTGTGGTTTTAAAATGTTTTATTATCAATTTCTTTTTTCAAAGCTTGTTTATAGAAATGTTACCTTATGGTATTTAAAAGACTGCTTAGAGTTTTGATATCTTATATTTTTGGAAAGTGAATAGTCTGGGTGTAGAAAGTAACGATATCTAAACTCTGTATATACTACCCTACCACATCATTTTTTTCAAACAGAAAATGGTATTTTGATAAATCTCTGCTGTGTAACAATTAAAGCTACGGTATCGATGGTACGAAGTAATTATAATTCATATATAATCATGTTAATCATTGGAAAAATTGTGAAAGGCACAAGCACAATAATAGATGCAAGTTGTCTGTAATATTGAAAAAGAAGATACTTTCTCTCAATGGTACTTGTTTAGTCGATAATTGTCACATTAGGTTACGATTTTAACCAGTGTTTTGTGTTACAGGGTAAATTGAGAATGTCTAGAAAGAGACGAGAAGAAACATTAAAACGGGTCACATTTCCAAACTGTGACTCTGATTCGTCAACGGATTCCAGTATAGAATATGAGGTATACATGCATGATCTCAAATTGTGCATGTGATTTAAAAAAATTCCTGGCCTACCAAATTCATAAATTTAACATTGATTTGAAGTAACGGTTTATGCTGCATGCTTTATGAGGCTGTTAAATGCTGAATGGAAGTTTAATTGAAAATTAAGAAGGTTTATTTAGTCTGAGGTTAATGTTTATAGAAATGGAAAGTTTAGAATCTGACAGAAGATTTGAAATTATAGATGCCAACAAGAAATAAATCTAATGTTCTTGTGATATCTTAATTGAATAAGAAAGGACAAGACCAAAGTACATATGGGGAAAAGTAGATGTATCAAGCTTTTATTTCTATTCTACATCTTGATATTTGCTACAAAGTTTTCTGTGATGAACTTTAAATAATCTTTTGTTTGCTGAACTTGAAACTACTGACCTTCACATTGATGTTTTAAAACTGTTTCTGATCACAACTCGAATTTTACACTCATGAAATTTCTATAAATTTTATGACTATTAGAAATTTGATATAAATAGAAAATTGTAAATCTTGCTGCATTAATTAAACATTAAAATATTCTAGAAATAATTCTAGCACTTAAAGTTACTTATGTAACCCTGGCATACTGATATTTTAATACCGATATTAAAGAAGCCATGTAATAATTTGCTATTTACTACATTATACTAATACATATAGTAGTAAATTTCTTCGGCCATATGTTGCACACAGGAATGTTGCGCGTATTAATGTATAAATATTGTCAATTACAAACCCTGTTAACTCTGGACAAAGGTTTCAAGTTAGTATAATCTATCTTTCCCTGCATGTGGAAGGATTTCCATACTAAACTCAGACTTCTTGTCGCCAATCGTGTTGTTATTACAGTGTGTTACATGCATGTCAAAATTGAATAACTTTTTTTTATTGAATATTGTGTAATATTAGGTTAAATATGTAGAGTCTTCATGTTGGTTGTTGCTCTTTATCATGTTTATTTTGAACATTTAGTGACTAATGTATAGTCAAACCTATATGTCAAGGTCAACCTTGAGACTAGAAAAAAACTGACTTTATATTAGAGACATGACCTTTGAATTTAAGAATTCAGGTTTGAAGTGCCATATTATATAGAGTCTGAATGTTGGTTACTGGTATTGCTCTTTATCATGTTTATTTAAAAAATTCAGTGACTAACATATTGTCAAACTGACCTTATATGAGAGAGCTGACCTTTGAATTGAGGAATTCAGTTTTAATGAGTGCAAATATGTATTGTTTTGATGTTGTTTCAATGCTCCTTAATGGGGATATTCAGTGACTAACATTTTAAGTCAAAACTGTATGTCAAGGTCAACCTTGAGACAAGATAGAACTGACCTTATATCAGAAAGGTGACCCTTGAATTGAGGAATTCAGGTTCAATAAGTGCAAATATGTTACATGGTTGATGTTGGTTCAAATTGCTCCTTAATGGGGAATTCAGTGACTAACATCTTAAGTCAAAACTGTATGTCAAGGTCAACCATGAGTCCAGAGCATTAAAACTGATCTTTAAGGAATTCTGTTCAATTTGTGCAAATATGTAGAGTCTGGATGTTGGTTAATGTTCATTGTAAACAGTTAATCCTATTTGATAATGTCTAATGCAGAAACCAGAAAAACTGGCCTCAATATAGAGAGTTGACCTTTGAACTGAGGTGAAAAATGCATAGGTATTACTACAGTGGGACACGACATGTGTGCATGACCTTGTGACACTGGGAAGGTTTTCACTTGAGAGACAATTTATTTATCACTGAGATTAAAAAAGTTGCTAAAATTAGAAAATAAAAATTTTATTAAATTTAAAATGAATTAAAAGGATAAAAAATGGGTAAAGTAAAGATATCGCATCTTTTTATTTTTATATTAAATTTATATTGACCTGGATATTGAGCAGATCTAGTGTACAGATCATTCAGCTGGATTGCTACAAATTTATGTAACACTTGTGAACTAAGCTACTATAAGTTTGTGTGAGTCCAACACATGTTGCAGGGAGGAATGACTATGTTAACATTTATATATAACTATTGTCAATTATAGACATGGTTAACTCCTGACAAACATGTCCATTCAATGTAATCAGGATTTTACTGTTCATGGACAGATTTTAATTTAGTTTGATCATGTTTTTACTGTACATGGACAGATTTTCGTAGTAGGATGAGACTTTATTATGTATCCACAAAGGTATGCTCATTGCTACACCATATTATAATTGTTATTTTTGGTATTAGGCACTTATTTTGGAGGCTTTCATCTTGGACACACAATTTCCTTTTTCAAATTTAATCTTAGAAAAATATTTTTTTTCAATAAACTACAGGAAAAAGGATTCTGAAGACAATAAAATGTTTTTTTTGTAATAGTAATTTACATACTTCTGTAGTTCTTGAGAAACATTTATACATATGTATATATAAACTGATATTTACCCCTTCTGATATACTTGGCTGCAATTGGTCAAAAGCATTTCATATGTTAAAATTTTGAAAAGAGATTAAGAGAATTATAATAATCAATACTTGCTTTCTTGCTTTCTTTCTTCTTTTTTTTCTTCTTTTTTTTATACATATTTGATTTAACAAACAATTTTTTTTTATTAAATCTCCCCTAAAAACAAAATGAAGTTAAGTCCAAATAAAAATTAAGCTTTGGATGCACAGAATTAATAAAGTGTAATTTTCATCCATGTTTAAACAAACAAATGGTAAGAAATTAATTTGCCCAAACCTGATGTAATGTTAAGATCAAAGGAGCTGATATAATATCGACATGCAGTTTAACATAGTGTAAGTTTCCATGTTTTGATCAAAGACTCATTAAGGAAAATAACCTTGAAGTTTCTATTGACCCTGAAGTTCTTTCTGTTAAACATTAGGTCAAATTACACTGTAAAGATTTATAGCAATTTTCAAATAACTAAAAATCAAAGTGATCGTTATCTTTATATACCATTTAGTTTTTAACAAACCTTCCCTTTATTTTATCCATGTAAAAAATTCAAAGATTTGTTTTTCTTTTACTAAAATCCAGTGCAACTTTTTTCCATGTAAAAATCAAATTATCTGCTTTCTTTGACTTAAATCTAGGACAACTTTTTTAAACCTTGCAGATACATGTACATAGATCATGCTACAATCCTTGAAGTATATCAAATAAGGTCACTGTTTAGTGTTATCTAGATTACTGATTATAGGTTACTGTTTCCTGGGTGTATAATAAGTAAGATAATTTATGTAAGATAATTTATTTGAAATTGTATAAAAAATGTGTTTTTATTGTACATGTATTCAAAAGGGTATAACACCTGACGATTAAAACTAAAGTAAATGTGTCTTTGATATGTTTCAAAAGTAAAACAAAAAGATGTGCATAATAGATCGTTTTAAAGATGATTAAATTTGAAGGGGCTTTGAAAGTAGATATTGATTAAACTTAGCCAACTTATGGGGTCTTTAAATAATGGTTTAAGGAAACGCCAAACATGATTTTTTTTTTTAGTTTTGAGGTATGAATCATTTTCATAAACAATTAAATTAATGAGACAACTGACTCTTACAATACAAACAAGGGAGATAACTTCAATAATATTCTATTGAACAATATATTGTAAAATCAATGTCAATTATCTGTCCAGGTTATAAGACAGTAAAAGAAAAATACCATAAACATTATTTTCATCAACACCCAACACTTATAATTTGCCAAAAAAAATTCACAAGATTTTGTACAATTCTTATATTGACTTCTGCTAAAGATCATAATAAAATTCTGTTATCTGCTCTTTGGTCAGGATTTGTATCTATGACATATCAAGGCCGTAACTAGGCATCTTATTTTAGTGAGGCAAAATAATTGAGCCGAGCGAAGCGAGGCGAAAATTGTTTTTGGAGGGTATGAAATGAATGGTGCTGCAAAATCCTGCATTGTAGGCATTTTTAGAGAGTTTGATAATGTTTTGAATTGCACACTTTTTATACATTTTTTTCATTTTTAATACTTTTACAAACACCAAATTTTTAACAACTTTATTTAAATTAATATATAAGATAATCATCCAAATATCAATTTGAGTCTGTTGCCAGAACATAGAACAAACATCGATTCAGTAGAGTTTGCCAAATTTTTCTATTGCCGGTTCAGTCAAATTGTTTCAGAATCATAATTTGGTCTGCTGATATCCTTCCTTATCGTGATGAACATGGAGCATGGCAAAACCGCACAATCTCTCGCCACTCAGGCATGCTCTTTTCCAAGTTGTCAGTCGTTTCAGGGCAGTCTGTGTTTCTAAAGGTAGCACATTATCATCAACACAATGATCAATGTCTTCTTCCAATTCCTTCTCCATCGGCAATTCGGTAGCATCATTGGTAATATCAGTTTTGTTTGCAAAAGGGAATTACGCTTTCCTGAAAGCACCATCATACAGTTGCATTTACAAAATATTAAACTCGCTTTTATGCTGAGAAAGAGTAGACAAACTAGGGATAGAATGAGATAAGATACATGCATATGATTCTATCTATAGAGTAAGTATATATGATATGGGTACAGGGGAATTGGAATGGAGTTTTTGACGTTTATACATGTAGGTCCGTAATTTCAAATTATTTCTGGAAATAGTCGGAGGTATTTCAGTTCCAGAATCTATAAATTTAGGGGTTAGGGGTTGGGGTGTACGATTCCAAAACCCTGAATATAAAGAAACGAAATTCCGTAGTCCCGAATAAGTAAAGACAAAATCCTGTGTTAAAGGTTTTTAATTCCATTCCTCAGTAATGTCAAATTGGAATATGGGATATTTTTAAGATTAATGAAACATGGATAAAAAAGTAATCCATGCATGTTTCATATTATTTATATTTTATTTATCTGTAAAGAGAAAGATTAAAGTTCGTGAAACAGAGAAATGAATACACAGACAGGACTGCCCCTTGTGATGCCCAGTACTTGATTTGTCAGTCTACTTATCGTTTTTGGATTATTCTAATGAAGTTATATGCAATACTCAGACTCTATTCACAAAAAAAAAATACTAGAATTATTCCTTCTTTACCTTCAGTGTCGCTTTTCCTTTTTCTGCTAGAGCCTGTTTTTAAACAGAGATCCATGATGATTATCGTTACTAGATTAATGTAATCGAGAAACATCGTTGAGATGCTGAGTTATATCCAGGAAGAAAAGTTTAAAAGAAATGATGACACATTATAGAAATTGATTGAGACAGAACAACACTGAATGACTATTATATTTATATATATGTATAAAAAAATAATCATTGTCGAAATTTTAGTGAGGCAGTTGCCTCACTTGCCTCAAGGGTAGTTACGGCCTTGCATATTCCCCATTTTCATTCTCAATTTGATGTTAATTTAACAATTTTGTTAAAATTACAAAAATGTTAACACAACATATTTCCCATTTTCCAATTTGATGGTAATTTAACAATTTTGTTAGAATGACAAAATGTTCTTACACAATACAACCTGCTCTACTTACAACAACACATCACTTATGTAATGTTTGGCCTAGTTTTATACAAATCACTATTGTTTGTTTTAAGATTTAACCACAAGAAAAACCTCAAACTAACTTGTTATGTAACATCGTATTGTTTTCATCAGGTGGATCAGATTTCTTAACTTTGTTAAAGATATCAGTCAATCAACAAAGAGGCATTAAACTTCTTTCATATTTAGGGGGATCTGTAGGATGAAGAGTTTTTCAAGTCCATTTTAAGTCCTTATTATCTTTATATTTTCAAACATAGTCTGATATTCTTCATTGATATTGCAAATCATATGTTTAAATAAAAACCAGTTCTTAACCAATCCAAATTGCAGTACTTTTTAAAAATCTAGGTTTTCTCTACCTCAGACTGATAACTGATACTTCTAAAAAGATTGTTATATATATAAAAAAAAAGATGTGGTATGATTGGCAACTCTTCACAGGGGACCAAATGACAGAAATGAACAACTATAGGTCATAGTACGGCCTTCTACAAGGAGCATAGACCATACCTTATTATAGCTAGCTGTAAAGTACTATTTCTATGCTACATTTGAAAAGGTATTTATTTAGTGTAGTTACATGTGGAAAGTATCTGTAACAAATCCAGTTATGTTGGTCTGTAACCAGCCTAAAAATTATTTTCTGTCCTGCTACATGAAACTATATTTTTTGTTTACATTCCTGCATGTACAAATCTTCCCTCTGTGTCCCATTCTCTCTTTGTACTTAAATGGACTTTGAAGTTTGAAAGACTTTGGATACTGTTCAAAATATTAAATATGATATGACTTTGACAAAGGTAATATCTATAAGATAATATCATTTAAGCATGAAGGTTATCTAATAATTAGTAGAGTTCAGTCTTATTTACTATGTTACATGTTAGTTCATACTGTGAAACTAAAATTATCTGAACCAAATATTTAGAATTGGGTTTTATTGGAGTTATCTCCCTTCAAAACATCTAAAATTGGAGGAGTTATCTATCTTGAATATTTGATTTGGGGAAAATGGAGTTATTTCCCTTTGATCAAAACAATTTTTTTGGAAGAACTTTACAACACTCATTTATTAAATTCAACAACAAAATTATGAATTGGTACTGCCAATGTAACATAGTCTTCGTATGAATATATAAGTGAAAAACATAATTTTCTTTAAGGCTTATACATGTAAGATTCCCAGGTGCCTGACTCAAGACTTAATCTTAATTCCTTGTTGAAAAATTTGTAGGACTAAGTTTCATCGGTACATCCACTCCAATTATACCTTGTTAGTCAATGTTTATGATGATCTGACAATTAACACCAGAAGAAATTATGATTAAGTAATACAATTTAAACTTAAAGAATAAGTGTGAATTAAACTTCAATCTTAAATTACAGTTAGGACACTAATTCCCTATAATGATTATAATGCTGTTAAATCCAAGTTAATTTTTGGCCCAGTTCCTAAACACTATATTATTATGAGTGATTTTAAAGTGGCATCAGATTGGGAGCCTCTGTGAATATTTGTGGATTTTCAAATGACAATTTTGTTTTTTTCTGGTATGCTGTTTAGTACGTTGCACATCAACTAGAATATGCTACACGAACTCTTAAATAGTTTTTCAGTTGAATTATTTTGCATGGAATAATTATTTTGGGGCTGTCTCAAATTATTCAAATCATTAAGATTTATCTATAATTAAGACAATCTAATATTGGCATTCATAGCATAGATCTGTGATCTAAAGGATGTTATTTTCTTAAGACACAATTCTTTTCAACTATATTAGTGTATGGCTGTTTTGGCAATTTTGTGTATAAATTTTGGACTTTTTTATTCAGCCACTCTTTGAAACGGCCATTTTATAATCTAGCTAGAGGCAAGTAGATGTTATAGTTTACATCAGAATAAGGAAACATTGACGACACAAGTTTGTTTTTTTGATTTATTTGAGGGTCAATTCTTTTTTTATGTTTTGAATTTAAAATTACATGTACTACAATGTTAAATACATAAAAATTAACATTAAAACATGCACAACATTTAAAAAGTCGGAAGAATTTTTTGCTTGATTTAAATTCAAACTTTTTAGTTTCAACTGTAATTAAAGATAAATTAGCCTAGTCACGTTGTTAGTTAAACTTTGATTTTCTAGTTTGATATTGTGTTTTTAGACTCGTCAGTGTCTGCATGTTATTTAGTAAAGGATTTTAAATTAAGTTCAAACTGACAATTGACTGTCATACATTAAAATATCTCAATTGTAATTGTAATTAAACATTTTGACATTTCTTTTAAAATATGGACTTAGTGGAGTCAATTTTATAATTTCTTAGGATAAATATTGACAATTACCGAAAAGGTTAAATTTGTGGATTGTGAATAGGAGACACAGTTAAATTTCTTGACATCAATCTGTGGTTTTATTGTGTCAAATGTGAGATACAATGTTGAGTTTCACTGTTGGATAATGTGATCTTTGTTACATTAGCTGTGAGTTATATTGATCATTGTTGATAAACACTAAACAGTAGGAAAATTTGTTTAAGATGGACCAGGGGTTCAAATTAGTCTAGTTCTTGTTTTTCTTAGGAGGGGACTTTTGATTTAAGTTACTTTAAGGTCTATGGACCTCCAATTCTTGACTTCAGCCTTTGTAAAGGACATTTTGGCTTCCTTAAGGCTTATTAGGAGATTCCTTGCACTTGAAAATTCAAATAATCTTGGACCTTAAAGTTAATTTTAAGCAAATCTTCACTACCATTTAATTAAAAAAAGAACATTAATAAATCTTTTGGGGCTTTAGAAGAAAATTGGTAATCCAATGATGTTCATATTTGTGCAATGGTCCATTAAAATGACTATTCTGCATTTGCGCTTATTCCACAATATGTATGATAAAGACATATGAATAAGTAATAATTGTTTTGGTAGTAAATTTGCTTTTTGGCTTGTATGCTTTTGTACCTGTCTCAATATTAAGTCTGTGGTAGATGCCTACAGCAAGGTGGGTGGGTGGGTGTTAAATTATCATGGTATATAGATTAGATTATTGAAATGATAGCAATATAATATCACCAAAAAAAGATTTGGGCAACTACTATACAAAGGAGTTATTTTATTAAGAGCAATTTTCTGTATAGTCAATTCAAATTCGCTGAATAAGGGATAATTATAAAATGAATAGTTGTTCAAAGTGACATTGAGAGTATATATTTTAAACATTTTATGAATGGTCCTGACAATGTGCAGTGACACAGATGATTAATGGCTTTTATTTAAATTGTATAAATATTCTGTTTCTCATCTAATCCTTCCTCACTAATGTAACCTAATCCTTCCTCACTAATGTAACCTATCTTCCTCACTAATGTAACTAATCCTTCCTCACTAATGTAACCTAATCCTTCCTCACTAATGTAACCACATAAAGATAATATAATCCTCCCTCAAGAATATGCAGTACAGAAGTTGAGTCAGGTGAAATTAGCTATTGATAGAAATTCAACAAAATGTATTGAAAATGCCCCTATGAAAAAAGTAACGACACTTATTGGGGTTTCAGTTTTTGACAATCTCCATTGTACACGACACAATAATGTTGCCTAATTGCAACCGTCTTATAACGTTCTAGCACAATTTTCGTACTCAGACTCAGAAATCCACTAATCAAAGTCCTGGATTTAATGTTTCGAGCACCAATTTTATACACCTAGTACTGTTCAGTTTTATATAACAGAGGGCCCTGTTTCTTCTACTACAAATCCAACCTCAGGTCCTGATGATTACAGGCATTATTAATTTGGTTCCCTTCACAAAGAATTTTTAATCTGTTTGATTACAATATGACCTCTGCATGAGCAAAATTTGTATAACAGTATGCTGAATCTGAATTAAGGTGGTACCCAACACTTGCACTAAAATTAATTTGGCTCATTTAATTTTCATAAAATTTTGTCAAAGTACTTTGACCATTTAACAAAAATATAAAAAAATCTAAAATTTTGAACCAACCGTTTTGTCAGAAAAATTACACTGGTTATATATTCCTTTTACAACAGAACGTAATTAAAACGCTTAGCTGACTTTACAGAGTTATCTCCCTGTAGTGTTAGGTACCACCTTAAGTTCCATGTATTTGCAGAAAGATTGCCCCTTAAACTTAAGACGTGGACATTTATGTATTAAAAATAGCTTTTAATTGATTTGATGATGACTAATAGTTGTATTATCTGTAAGTATTGTCACCTCCTGATTACAGGGTTATCTCCCCTTTTAGTTGATTTGATGATGACTAATAGTTGTATTATCTGTAAGTATTGTCACCTCCTGATTACAGGGTTATCTCCCCTTTTAGTTGATTTGATGATGACTAATAATTGTATTATCTGTAAGTATTGTCACCTCTTGATTACAGGGTTATCTCCCCTTTGTCTTACTTACTGTCTATTACACCTGTAGGTTAAGCTTACAACAGCTGGGTACCTGTAGGTATGCTTATAAATGTTACAGCTAGTTTTAAATGGTTTTCTATCTGACTTATATTGTCTTAAAAGCACCTGTTACTATGCTTACAATTTATTTCAAGTGTTTTATCTAATTGGTAATGTCTTCATATCTAGTAGTATCAAAGAGGGTGGTAAATGGTTATTTTCGTGCAAAGTGTTTTGCCATTTTTATTTCACGTGCAGCCGTAAAAAAGGTTCGTTATTCACTGTGTTTTGTGAAATCGGGAAAAAGATCAACGTATAAGAAATTTTTAGTTGTTCGTTCATCTTTAAATGGCAATTTTATTTCACTTTCTTCCGTTCCCCCTTCACGCCCCTCATCATACTTAATTGCTACTGTAATTTTTTAGAAATTTCTGCATGCATTCATCATTGCTTTTGTTAATAATGTACAATAATTTGAGATCGATAATATTGAAATATCTGGTATACAAACAATGCTATCAAAATTAAAATGTGAAGTGTTTTTTTTGTTTTGTGACACTTTGTATAGTTTACTGGTATTTAAAATGTCAGCTTTCAGCTTAAGATAATTATATAAGATACCCCCCATTAGCAATTCTTCATAACAAGTTATGTTAAGCATTTAATGAAGTAATTTTCATTGAAATTAAAGAAGTAAAATATTCAAAAACCTATGTTGGAATTCTGTATTTATTGTTGTAACTTGTCCAAATTCTGCCAGAAATAGAGCAAAAAGTGAATGTTAAACTTGACTTATCTGATAAAAAACAATGTAACCAATCTTAAATCTGTCAGATTTAGTTAAAAAATCTTGTGTTTTTGCATGTTTTGAATGGATGAGTGTTACTAATGTCAGTTGTGGGGTCTGTCTGTTTGTTGATGTAAACATTCCATAGTATATAATTACTGATAATTCACTAATATTTTTTGTGCATTTATTTTTGTTGAACAAGAGCTGACTATAATGTGGTTTGGGTTTTACTCATTGTTGAAGGCTGTACGGTGACCTATAGGTCTCTTGTTGAGATTTTTCTCATTGACAATCATTTACCACATCTTCTTATTTTTATTTACCCTGAATAATTTGCTGCAATTTAAGTGAATCTAGGTGACTCTGCAAATAGTACATTATACTAATTTTAAATGCAAATGGGTTATTTTGATGATAACTTTATTTAATCTTAAAAATGTTGCGAAAAATTTCAGAAATATACGAATCTCTACAGATGTTAGGAGTGATATTTCTTCCCCTTTGAAATGTGGCAATTACTCTTGCAGAATTGTACCATGGTCACATTTTGCAAAGGTCGATGCACCAATATTTGAGTCCCAAGCCAGTGGCGAATCGTAATTTTCATAATTTCATTTTCACTGACTGTCTAAGAGACCGAGCACTCTCCACTTAACAGATGCCTCATTAATTCCCTATATAATCAACAAAATTTTCCCCACCTAAAAGGGGGTTGGAGCTGAGGCCCTGTACTAAATCTGTCTCTGAATGCAAAGGTTATAGTTGCCAATTTCCCTGTTGAATGTTGTGACATTCCCAATTTCTATGAATATACTGAATACCATGCATTTCAACTCTTTCAACGTTTGGAGTTTTTTTATTCAATATTATAATTAACCTATGTAAATTTACTATAATCTATATATATTTTTAGTCATTATGAACTCTTGAAGCTCTTTCTTTATAAATTTATTCATTCATATAGATGTCACATTTGGAAAAAAAAAACATTTCAAAAG
This sequence comes from Mytilus edulis, assembly GCA_019925275.1. NCBI lineage: Eukaryota > Metazoa > Mollusca > Bivalvia > Mytilida > Mytilidae > Mytilus > Mytilus edulis. The sequence continues at coordinate 78,970,712 of CM034358.1, read as the reverse complement.
CATTCCATTCTAAAAGTTTTGACATATGGTTATTGAAAAAAAATGAAATTGAATAAATCATTGGGTTTTTTCAGACTATGTAAATTTAGTGGCGTATTATAAAAGTTTATGGTTTGTAAGAAATTTTGTACATTCACATAAAAGCTTGAATTGTATTGTTATGGATTATCATCTTCGGAATGTCTGTTGGTGGTAAGATGTAAATTTTGATGATAATAAATATAAGAGATAACAAAAAAATATGGTATCCATCGAGTCCAGAGGCAGAGATTTCTAATGTTTTAAAATATAGGAGGAAGATTGAGAAGGGAGGGTTAAGTTCCACACTGAGTTTTGACTTCATGTATTTATACCCCATACATTGAACTATTAAATAAGGTACCTAGTCTAAGGGCTAATACACCCCCCCCCCCCACCCCGAATAAAAAACCCTGAAAAAAACGTATGGGAAGAGGGAGAATGGGGGAGTTGCAGATTGCATTTGAATTTTTTTTTTATGAGTGGGGGCACATGTTACAAAGTTCAAATTGTATGGTAATGTTTGTAAAGTATAATGCAATTGTATTGATGTTGACACTGTGTCTTCAACTTTACATCTATAATGAGAAATAATGAAAATTTAACCATCAAATTATTAAAAAAAGAAAGATGATTTTAATGATTTATTGATACCATATGAAAAATTGACAGAATCGTCCAAAGCAAAATAGATTTAGCAATCATTCTAAATCATATTATATAGCCTATTTTCACAGACATCCAATCCTGCTTTAGATGATAATATGAAAAGTTATTAATCTAATAAAAGAGTTTAATAATGATAATATAATGATACTATCACACTTCTTAGATTTAATAAAAGTTTTATTTCTGGTAATTAGTTAGGTAATTATTCCTCTCTTAGGTTTTTTCTAGTATCATATGTTTTTCCTTTGATTCTGTCACTTTTTATGATCGTAGATTATATGGAATTTGATTAAAAGGGGAATTTACAATGGTTTGTGAAACTTTGTGAAACAACGTATGTTTGCGAGGAGATTTGATTTAGATAATTAAAACCTCTTTGATTTAGGCAATTATTTGCCCACTCACTCAGAGGAGGTTTTTAGAATTAAACACAGACCAGACTTAGTATGATGCAAAATGTTCTTTATAGGCTTGGAATGATTTTGAGAAGATCATTAAAAAAATGCATTTTTAAATATTTTCTCTGTTGAGGTGATACATGTATATGCTGAAAAAAATGAAAAGTAATTTTATATATCCATCCATTTATTGAATTAGGGTCTTACAAGTCATACAAAAGAGAAATCTTCACTACCTTGTTACAATATATTGGGGGATAAGAAAACTGATATTATTTATTATATAACCTTGTAATTTTATGACCAATAAAAAACATGTGTTTGTCTACCCTATGGAAATAGACAAGGAGATGCACATTTAATTGCCTCCCCCTTGTTTTATGATGATCTGTATCAAACATTAAAATGACCCAGACAGGTGTATATATTAAGATCTTTTCCCCCTGGAGGCTTTCGTCAAACTTTTGTAATTTAATTAAAGATAATTTGTGTTCCCAGGAGGTACAAAAAAGGTGTAAAGATTTCTTATGATGCACAAAGATCAGCCATAAAAAATATGTTTGACATAAGTCACATTTTGTAACCATGGCGAATATTTATATTTTGTAGGATGTGTTGGAAAGAAAGATTGAAGAACTCAGTCGTCATTTGGCAGAGGAAAAACAAGTTTCAAGAAGAGAAAAGATTCATGTTGCCAGGTTACATAGGGAACTAGCCAGATTTAAAGGCGACAAAGAAGTAAAAGAGGTTAGTAAAGGGAAGTAACCCATTTTCAAGGGAGATTATTTTTTTTTGGTGTTTGCCACTTTCAGTGTGCTTTGCCATATCATACAAGATTTTACATATGGAGGAAGCTATACAGTGCAGCAGCGAGTGGTACAGAAATCATCAACATAGTGAACAAAATATAAATTTATTGCCATCACTATTCAAATGGCATCTGATAGGGCCAAATAATGTCAATGCTAGCAACTATAGGTCACTATGCTGCCTTCAATAATAATCAAAACCCTCTCAATGCAATATAGCAAGCTATAAAATGACTTTGCTTTGAATGAAATTTAAAGAAAACCAAGCAACTTATTTATGTTAAAACAACAAATGAAAAAGATATATGATGTACAGTATTTAAACAACATTCAAAGAATTACCCTAAAAACGTTTTTCTGCATTAGTCCATACTTTGTTGCATAAAAAATGACATGCTCTAGTGATTTTGCCAGTAGTATTAATGAAATTTGAAGGTTAAAATCATTTGATTTTGATATTGCAAAAGTTATATTTAATGTTATTAAATAGGTTTGAAAATTCCAAACATTATTTGATGTGAATAACATGTGTTAGGTCATGATTGTACAAGCAATATTAAAGTTTTATGGCTGGGTTTCCATAATTTGACATAAATTTCAAACCAAAAAATTGCAATTAAATTATACTTACTTGAAATTTTATGAATTTAAAATTTTAATCATAAAATTTTTCTTTCCATTTTCATTTTTATATATGATATATGGTTAATAAAATTGAATGGTTTAATGCTTAATATCAGAGATAGAGTTTCATACACAGCACTTAAAAAAGATAGGCCTGGCTTCTGTAAAATATGCATTCATCCCATATTTAATTATGTACCATTAAAATTTATTAAAAAAATTGGAAACCCAGTTAAAGTTGGAAATTATCATCATCTTCTAGGTCAATTGGTCTCTAAATTGGAGGGTTGTCTGTAATTGGTAACCATACCACATCTTCTTATTTTCAAATTCCTATAATAGTTTGATGAATCTTCTTGGTAAATAAGAAGTCTAACTTACAAATATATATAGGCCATTGGATTTATCTTTTAAATTATTCCACATTTCTCCATCTCAGGTTCTTTGATAGATACATGCATGTATAGTATAGGTTTGCTTGATATGTTGAAAATCTATAGCTGTTTACATTGTTTATGTTTGGTCTTCAGGTGGATAGTTGTTTTATTAACAATCTCCTTATTTTTATATTTAGTAAAAGTTTTTGTGTAGTATTAAAGAACAGATGTTTCAGACACTTTGAACCAGTAAATTTACAATTAATTTATCAATGCCGATTTTCTGTTTGAATAAAATCGTAATTAAATGTGCAAACAAATAAAAGAAAATCTAGTTAGATGTTTGAACAAAGTTCCCATAAATAGTGTATTTTATGTGAGCTTTATGATTGGGTTATATCATGTCTATTGTCATTGTATTGAATGAAACGACTCGGAATATTAACACTATAACCATTAGTTTTCACCTCAGAGTCCATATTTCAATGAGTTTTAAAAGTCCTGTCTATATCAAAAGACCTTTCATTAAATTGTATCCCCAGTTTTATTTCCGTCTTGGCGGGATACAAATAATTCCGTACCAACAGATGGTATTATGGCGGTATAATTTTAAGCCATTATGGATGGCTCTGTTGCTTCATGTGTGAAATCATCTTTTGTGTAAACTTCTCTGTTCAGTAACACAGTCACACTTCCTTTATCTGAATTGGATTTAATGAGGTCATGCATGAGTGAGTTGATGAAAATGCACCTGAGGCTCATGTAAGGTAATGAATTTGAATTATTTTTTTTCATTTTCAAAAATGATGATAAAAGATTGCATTGTATTATACAAATGTTTTCGAGTGATTGAATTGAAATTTCTAATTTTTGTGTGTGCATTTCAATTGAACCGATTTGTTTGTACTGGATTAAGTTTTGCATAGATAACTTTAGAATGAATATTTATATTCTGCAAAAAGAACAAGAATATAAAAAAAAAAATGATTTCATGACAAATCGAAAATCACTTTATTGACAATGCCATGCAAAATGAAAGTAGGAATTAACTGAACACATGGCAATGACAGACTGGACATTGGTCATAAATCATCTTATGGAAAGTATCTGGACATTATGACCCTTAGTAATTTGTAGTAATGTGTAAAATTAATTACATTGTTGGGGGAAAGGCAATGATTGACCATTTGACAAAGTGACAGTTTTCATGTTGTAATGTCTTTGTCTGTTAAACATGTCTGTAGTGTAATGCATTAGAGATTCCATAGTTAATCAAGGATTAAAAAACAAAATGGTGATTTTGGAATATATTGAAACTTTACGAGCTGAGGTAAGGTTTTATTTTGTAATTTTGTCAATGTTTCTTTAGTTGTTGAGATGTCGAAGAAAGTGGCAGTCCCAGTAATTTTTTCAAAGGCAGAAAGGAGGGGGGGAGTCCAATCAAAGGATAAAAGGGTGGTAGTCCAACTTTATGTCCCCATTTAAATGCATTGATCGTCAGAAATAAAGGGGGGTTCCAACCCCTGGAACCTCTCTGGATTGGCCACTGAAAGGTTAAAGGTAAAACTCTAAGATTTAAAAATGTATATAAAGTCCAAATTCTGATCAATATGGAATTATTTCAATTTCAAGAATGGAATGCAAATAATGATATACCAGTTAGTAAGAAGTGAAAATTAATGATATCGATGGGGGATGGAATACCAATGCAATAAAAAAAAATCACAGCCATTTACATCTAATAATTTCTCATTAAGAGTGAAAAATTTGATGTTCTTTATAATACATTTATCAACATAGTTAAATTTGAAAAGTTGTGTAGGTAATTGTAAAGCATTGGCGGATCCAGGGGTAGGTTCCGGGGTTGGAACCCCCCTTTTTTTTGGCTGCTCAATGCATTTGAATGGGGACATATATAGCTGAAACCATAGCTGGAACCCCCCCCATTTTGAAATGGCTGGATCCGCCCCTGTAAATACATAAGTAATGACATGCACATATTTTAAAGAACATTTACGACTTGCAAAGTGTTGCATTTGTCTTATGGATTTGAAATTGGTTAAAAGATTTCTTAATTACAAAACTCAAAAGGTTTTTTTGGGGGGCTCTTTTTTAATAAGGTCAGCCATTGCCTTTAATTAGGACTATCCACCATAGTTATGGACAGTTAAACAAATTTCTGACATACTTTTATTTGGCCTCTGAATTTTGTAGAGTGTCTGTCAAAGAGATAAACAGTGAAAATATAACTGGTGTAATTTAAAATGGTGCATGAAAAGTGTTTGACCATGATTCAAACTGACTTTATGAATCAGCACTTAGTTATTTGGACATGCAGTCCTCTCAGTAGGGAGATCTTTGAAATATTGTTCTCCCAGTAGAGGATTCTTTGACTTGGTGCTGGAATTAAATGATCCGTTTCTGTTCTTCCTCTCCATTTTCTTTGCTTCAGACAGCTATAATGAAGATGCCCTGAGTTAATTGGTTAATGACATGTTTATGTCCCTACAGGGAGTTGTATTATAATCTCTGTAGAGTATTTCCTTTGTCTTGCTGTTATTATCTTCAATATTGAAGCATGTTTAAGCACAGTACTGCAACACTCATTGAGGGATTGCATTTTCCTTGTCTTAAATTGCTGGCTGTTATTATCTTCAATATTGAAGCATGTTTAAGCACTACTGCAACACTCATTGATGATAATGCACTTACAGAATTTGGATACAAATCAGATTGACTTGATTAGATTTATCATGAACATGGAACAAAAATTTAATAACACATGTCGTGAATTGGACAAATACTCTGGAGTCAGAAGGGGGTTGAGTGTGGCGGAAGGGAAAAAAGGGGGGATGTCCTTCATGAAGAATGAAGTTTTTTTCAACCCCAGAAATTAAAAAGATAAAAGATAATTAGCATCATATTAAATACAGTTCATATTTTCAATGGAATTCAATGATTTAGATATGTATACATTTATTTATAGAAACATGTATTTATGTCTATTTTGATTTTCATTAATAAAGCTTGTTAAAATGACATTTAGTTAGTGAAGGGACCATTTGTCATATTTGTATCTGTCAACGATTATGATGGAAGTATTTTGTAGTAATTAACATAGGGCTAGGCAGTTTGTCATAATTTGTTTGTAATAAATTGCCCTTGGACTGCTTCTGTGTATTTATATTTTTGAAACAGCTATTGGACATGATCATCATGTTTTTATGCCCCACCTACAATAGTAGAGGGGCATTATGTTTCTGGTCTGTGCGTCCGTTCGTCCGTCCGTTCGTTCGTTCGTTCGTTCGTTCGTTCGTTCGTCCGTCTGTCCCGCTTCAGGTTAAAGTTTTTGGTCGAGGTAGTTTTTGATGAAGTTGAAGTCCAATCGACTTCAAACTTGGTACACATGTTCCCTATGATATGATCTTTCTAATTTTAATGCCAAATTAGAGATTTTACCCCAATTTCACAGTCCACTGAACATAGAAAATGATAGTGCGAGTGGGGCATTCGTGTACTGAGGACACATTCTTGTTTTTACATAAGAACAAAAGGACAATTAAACGACATGATATGGACATAAAAAAGAAAAAAAAATCCCTTGAAAAAAAATATAGTCCACATATTTTGAGAAGCATCATCAGATATCAATTCTGGAGCTTGGAGACTCCTACATTAACTATAAGTGGAGCATTTGGAGTAAAAAATAAGGTTTATTCGTAGCCTTCTGAGACCCGAGACCGACGTACGTGTTATTCTCCCTCAAAAGAAAACAAAGTGATAGCAATACTGCTCCAGAATGACTCTCTTATAATATATATATATGAATGACTTCTGCATACATCTTTAAATTAACATTAAGGACTCAGAGGAGGGTGAATTAAGCTTGATAAATTGAACCCCACTTTAAGTGATGACTTTCTTATCCTAACAGTAAACTCCCAGATGAAAAAATGTTATAAAATTTTTCAGATAAAAACTGACATTTTTCTATCTTTATGGATATTTGTAACATAAAAACAACTGTTTTAACTCTTACAGCTGATGCCTTTTTCATATAACAGTACCCCAAGGGATAGTTTTTTTTCTACCAAAGAGAACTCTTTGTTAGTTTTCATAACTCTGCAACATGTCCATTACGTATATATATATATATATTCCACGGAACGAATTTTTAAAGCAAGACAGAAGTTAAATATGTCAATTTATTTTTTTGTGGATCTAACTAATTGAATGAGACTTAGAAATGTCACTTAGACAGCAACCCAACACCATGAGGAAGACAATAAAGACAATGTCTATGATGGTTGAATACTGAGTTTTTTATAGAAAGGAAAGTTAAGGTGCAAAGGATAAACTTGTAAAGCAGGAAATTACGGTAAAATAATACTTTTTGATTGTCAGCCTTCTTGTTGCAGGGGCGACCAACATTTTTGTGAATTTTGTTCAGTGGGGATTTTTATGCCCTACTAAAGGGCATTATGTTTTTGGGTCTCTGTGTCTGCTGTCTGCTGTTTGTTCTTTCATCTGTTCATCTCTCCGTTCGTCCTTCCCTTTGTCAGTCTGTCCTACTTCAGGTTAAAGTTTTTGGTCAAGGTAGTTTTTGATGAAGTTGAAGTCCCATCAACTTGAAACTTAGCATACATGTTCCCTATGATATCATCTTTCAAATTAGAGTTTTGATCACGAGTTCACTGTCCACTGAATATAGAAAATTAGTGCAAGTGTGGCATCCATGTCCTGTGGACACATTCTTGTTTGTGAATTTGGTTCAATTCGGATTTTTATCTGGAATGTAATTCATGAATCGTAGATAGAATCTAGATCTTTATATTTAGAATTATTTTATTCAGGTAGCAACAATCAAAGATTGACGTCAGATCAATTTTTTTATTATTTTTTGTATCAGCAAACAAAAATATGTATTATTTTGATAGAAAATAAAAAGTAATTTGTTAATAAGCAGGACTGGTGCCAGGTCGAGAGTTGATTACTGTGAGGTACCAGCATCATCTATCAAAAAGAGATTAATATTAGTTATAGTGGTATTAGGTTTCCTCTGATTGATAACTGGTTAGTATGTCAGGAATGCTGCATGCTGGATAAATGGAGGATCTTAAATGGTCAGTGGCTGAGGGAGGGACTCTTGAGGGAAAAATCTTACCTAAAATTATAATTTTGAGGTACAAGCCAAAATCAATCATGAAATGTCTTTAAATTTTGATACATCATTACATGTCTTGTCCGGAGTTCAAAATGAAAATTTGACTTGCTCAGCAATTTTTTTATTGACCTTGACGGTAAGAAATTGTGTCTGTTATAGTGGAGACTTTAATTCTAATGGAATATATGATATTTTGATTGCATTATGTCACTGGGTTAAGTTTAAAGAACATCATGTTGTATATTAAGGAATTGCTTGATTTTGAATAATGTAGGGATCAGTTACTGAAATGCTGTTAGGTATCTCGAAATTGTTTATTGTATGCATATAGAGAAAAAATGCAATGAGAATGACGTTTTTTTTGTAAATGAAGCACAAAATGAACAATAGTTAGCAGTTTTATAATACTTTTAATTGGTATTTAAGTAGGGTTAATTTTGACATTAATGTGTTGTTCTTGTGGATTTTGATATACTTTGTAAAACGAACGGAAGTGATTTTGATTAAAGTATGATTTTATAACTTTTCTATCCATTAAAGAGAGAATACATGATACTTAAGTTTGTATATGCAAGGATTTAAATTTGACACCATTTAAAAACACGCTGACAAGCCCATTCAATTATGTTAACATTTACACTATACACTTAGTACTCTCCCACACTTAACAAATTTCTTTTCAAATGTTAAGAAGTTCATGAAAGACAAATTTAATGGCTTGGCGGAATTAAAAACCTTAATTATATAATTTATTTGCATTTTTAGATTTCCTTTTTGCATTAAAATACAATGTAGGCGATATAAAAACCCAGTCTTTGACAGCTCGCTTGATTAAAAAAATTATAATTTCTCACATTATGATAAAAACAAGCGGTGCTTGTAAATGTTTTTTTCTGTCAACTTCGAGGACACTTTGATACTAATTCATGTATACACTTAGTGAACTAATTGTTAACTGGACAAAAATTATATTTATCTGTCCGTTTATTGGCACTATACACTTAGTAAACTTATTGTTTACTGGACGAAAATTATATTTTTCTGTGTCCGTTATCGTAATCGGTACTGATTGATCTAACTCTACATAGAATTGAGATTTAATATAAATGACTTTTTTCAATGCGAATTAATAATATAGGAGACTTAAGTGTGATTTGCATTTAAATGCCACACATTAAAAGCAAATTTAATATGTTAGTGTGTTAAAGGATATCAGAAACATATCAACCACTCCTAATGAACATCTTTGTTTAATGAAACGTATTCTAGTTTTTTGTTTGACATCCATAATCGTAAAGTAAGCATAATATTTCATGAATTGTGAATTGCGGTTTTGAAATTCGAAACCTTGTGGATTGATGGGTACAAACGGAAGGTGTTAATTATATGATATATGTCAACAAACATACTACACAGGTAGGATCGTCAGATGTAGGTAA